>BJCM01208560.1:0-27461 GCA_018326385.1 Flaveria bidentis
AGAACAAGTAGTTCTGAAATCTCAAGAACCTTTTTCTCGAGTTGCAATTCTGATTCGTTTTTCAGATTGGTAACAGATTCAAGCTGCAATTCTAGATCTTTGACCTTTGACTCATATGCGTCTTTTTCTTCCATAGTCTTCTCCTGTTCTTTTGACTTGCCTTCAAGTTCTTCTTGCAGACTTTGTATCTGAGATAAGAGCTCCAAATTTTCAAGACCCTTTTTCTCTAGTTGCAATTCTGATTCATTTTTCAGGTTGTTTAATGATTCGAGCTGCAATTCAAGATCTTTAACCTTTAACTCATAGCCTTCCTTCTCTTCCAGAGTCTTCTCTTGTTCCTTTGACTTGCCTTCAAGTTCTTCTTTCAAACTTTGAATCAGAACAATTAGTTCTGAAATCTCAAGAACCTTTTTCTCGAGTTGCAATTCTGATTCGTTTTTCAGATTGGTAACAGATTCAAGCTGCAATTCTAGATCTTTGACCTTTGACTCATATGCGTCTTTTTCTTCCATAGTCTTCTCCTGTTCCTTTGACTTGCCTTCAAGTTCTTCTTTCAAACTTTGAATCAGAACAAGTAGTTCTGAAATCTCAAGACCCTTTTTCTCGAGTTGCAATTCTGATTCATTTTTCAGGTTGTTTAATGATACGAGCTGCAATTCTAGATCTTTGACCTTGGACTCATAGCCTTCCTTCTCTTCCACAGTCTTCTCTTGTTCCTTTGACTTGCCTTCAAGTTCTTCTTTCAAACTTTGAATCAGAACAAGTAGTTCTGAAATCTCAAGACCCTTTTTCTCGAGTTGCAATTCTGATTCATTTTTCAGGTTGTTTAATGATACGAGCTGCAATTCTAGATCTTTGACCTTGGACTCATAGCCTTCCTTCTCTTCCACAGTCTTCTCTTGTTCCTTTGACTTGCCTTCAAGTTCTTCTTTCAAACTTTGAATCAGAACAAGTAGTTCTGAAATCTCAAGAACCTTTTTCTCGAGTTGCAATTCTGATTCGTTTTTCAGATTCGTAACAGATTCAAGCTGCAATTCTAGATCTTTGACCTTTGACTCATATGCGTCTTTTACTTCTATAGTCTTCTCCTGTTCTTTTGACTTGTCTTCCAGTTCTTCTTTCAGACTTTTAATCTGAACTAAGAGTTCTGTATTCTGAAGACCCTTTTTCTCAAGTTCCAATTCTGATGCAATTTTCAGGCTGTTTAATGATTCGAACTGCAATTCTAGATCTTTGACCTTTGACTCATAGCCTTCCTTCTCTTCCAAAGTCTTCTCTTGTTCTTTTGACTTGCTTTCAAGTCCTTCTTTCAAACTTTGAATCAGAAGTACTTGTTCAGAAATCTCAAAAACCATTTTCTCGAGTTGTGATTCTGATTCGTTTTTCAGATTGGTAACAGATTCAAGCTGCAATTTGAGATCTTTGACCTTTGACTCATACGCTTCTTTTTCTTCCACCAACTTTGCTTGATCCGCACTAATTTTTGCAATCTCCTCTTTGGAGCTCTCTATCTGAATGATATATTCTGCAATTTCCTGACTTATCCGGTTGACTTCTGAATCTAATCCAGTTTTCAGTGTATGCAATGACTTCACCTCTTCCTCTAATTCTTTCACACGGTCAACATATACTGCTTTCTCATCTAGCAATTTTTGTTCATCTGCCACTTTACCAGCCAGCTCTTGTTTCAGAGAATCTATCTGGATCAAATGATCTGCAATTTGTTGATTACTTTTCTCCAGTTCACTTTCTGATTCAAGTTTTTGGCTGTGTAGAGATGCTACTTCTTCTTGCTTTGCATTTACATCTTCTTCCAATTTACTTTTCTGAATATTCACAGATTGCAATTCCTTTTCCAGGTTGCTGACTTTCTCAGTTAAATTCTTTATTTCTTCCTCTTTCTGATTTTCAATCTCTCTTTTCTGGGAGTTTAAAGACTCAAAGTTTTCTTCAAAACCTCTTATTTTTATTTCTGTCTCACTTTTGTGCGAGGTATGCAGTTCTGTTTGTTCAAGAAGCTCCTTCTCTTTTTCAGCCAATCTTCCTTTCAACTGACTACATTCAGCTGCAAGTTCTTGAACTTTTTCATGATTTATTTTGATCTCATCTGATAACTCTGAACTCTTTGTTGATAGAGATTTTCTTTCTTCCTCAGAAGCTTCTAGTTTTTGACTTACGTTCGATAGCTCTTCTTCTGTTGTTTCCAGTTTCTCCATCATTCTAGAAAGTTCCGACTTGAAACTCTCCTTTTCTCCTTCCAACAAAACAATTACAGATTTTAGTTCTTCTAGTTTCTGGTTGTATTCATCTTCCAGAACTTTGGCCTTTTCGAATTTCAGATTGTTGTCATCGTTTTCAGACAAAATTATAGGATTTTCTTTTTGCAAGTTATCAACTTGGAGCTTCCACTCTTCAAACATTTTCTTGGTTTCTTGTTCTTTGTTTAAAGCAGCCTGGCATTCTTCTGTTGCAACATTCAACTTTTTAGTCAACTCGTCAATATGTGCGTTTGCTGCTTGAAGCTGTTCCTTAATTATGTCGGATACATCCAACTTCCCCTTTTTACTGCCCTTTTTACTTAAGGGATCGTCAGAATCTGAATCTGAATCTGAGCTGGATGTGGAAGACGAGTCTTTTTCTTTCTTTGGATGAACTTTTTCCTTCAACTCTCCTGTAATGTGATCATACCGCTCAAAGATTGATTGATGATGTTTGTGGAAATCTTCAATCAATTCAACAAGTTTGTTTCTATCATTATTGTCTTCTTCTTTCAGAAGCTCTAAAATCTTCTTGTAATTTTCTTCCATTTCTGCAAATACATTCAGAGCTTTTAGTCAATGTTCTAAATATTTCTTTTTTGTTCTACTTGGAAACAGAATTTCTTGCATTAGCTACACACTCTCATTAGCATGGAATTGAAACAATAATATAAACAGCAGATGCCGTTATTCCAATAAGTTTACCTAAGAATGGGTCAGAACAGGTAAAAGTTTGAAAGAGAACCAGCAAACCGGGTCCAAAGTTGCTACAAGTGTTTCAGATGCTTAAATATTTTAAGTCGTTTTCCTAATAGAAGTTAGTTTTTTTAATTTAACACAAGAATCTTTATAGTCTCATTTAGTACATCAAATTATTTAAAATCAAAAAAGGCCCAGAAAAAGTGTTGGAAGGTTGGCCAGCCTGACCATACCCAACCTGTTTTTACCCGCATTGAGTAAACTGGGAAATCATAATACAATTGACATAAGTTCTTAAAGTTTTTCCTCAATCTCCAGTAATTCGAATTCTGGTATTTACCTAAAGCTTCCAGTTGACTAACTAGAACTTTGCAGGCAAGATACTGAATCAAAGATGAGTGATTAAATACAAGAATAAGTGACTTTTAGAGATGCATTTTCCAAGTTGTCAATAATGGTTTTAAGAATCAACATTGGCATAGTTTGTAGAGAATCTGATATGCTCATATATGATACTTTACTAGCACAGACCTTTCATGAATTCAAATAGAAAAATAATTATTTGAGATGGGAGCACAAGATCTCCAAAGAGAATAGATACTTAATGGATGCAAAAGAAGGTAGCTATATCAAAGTCTATAAAACTATATAAAGTGCATGGGTGGACTGAATGGGTCTCACACTCAATTTCTATCATTAGATTCCCTAAACTTTAGTTTTGGACAGTTTAGAACATATCATGAACATACCTAAAACAAAAGTAAAGAGATGTTTACTAAAATATATACCTTTATTACTCCGTTTAAGCTCCTCATCTTTGTCAGGATCAATATGACTTCCAAATATCGACTGAATTTTATTTCTGAAACGATGCTTTCTCATTTCCTTGTTTGGCTTTCTACAAGTGTTCCTCAAATTTTACAAGATAACAGTTTTTGTTAGAAGAATAATAACGATAATCTTCAACAAAAGAAGGCAATCTTTTCTTTAACAAAACTGAGCGCGGTCCTGAAAGTCAAACAGAATACCTGTTTAGAAATTTAGAAACAAATAAAACAGGATTCGCATAAATTATATTAACTGACAGTTCCATGAGACTCCATAAAAATGCAAATTAAAATAGAGTAATCGGTGTAACAAGAAAGTCAGGTGGATGAACATGGTTTTCACGGCAGATATGTTAAGATCCTTAAAAGCATGCATAAATTAAGAGCATCAAAAGTTTCATTCCGTTTTTCTTTTTGTTATTTGATAGTCTGAACTCTGAAGTAACAAATGGTTTGCAAGGATATGGCTGTCAAGATATGAGAGCATGATAAATGATTTCTGTATATTCCAGTAATCCACTCTCTGCCTTCTTGGTATTACACCGAGTTTTCTGTTAAGTAGATTTACTGTGGGATTTGTCTACTTATGTTTCTGTTATGGCATTGAGGGTGATCGTAAGTGTGAAGGAGAAAGTAGTACACCAAGTCTGAACATCAAAATTGACACTTTTACTATTCAATTTAAACTAAATGATCAAAACTGGAGTAGCCGGTCCACTTTTGGTACATGTCAAATTGGAATGGAGACATCAACTTGACCAATTGAACGAGAATCCATCTAACATTATTTCTCAAATTGTTGGATCAAAGGAGATAATTACACACAATAACACAGGTTTGATACTAGCATTTTGGCAGAGATTTAGAGTAAAAACATTGCAGAGAATTTTAACCAAACTAGAATATTCATAACGTTTATATTGGATTCCATTTTACAGACCCATTAAATCCATATATACATAACCAACCAACAGTTAGGTAATTATACTAACTTAACTGCTAACTAAACTGACGGTAACTACCTTTTAACTGCCAATAACAGTAACTAACTAACTTGACCCATTTGACCTGTTTACATATATACACATAAAATAACATAATAAAGTTTAGTTTAATTCATCAAATAAACGACAAGAAAAATTAAATGTTCTGACATTAATTGGACTCTAGTCAGCACATGATTTTGTTCATCCTACGCTACTAAGTGAAATATTTACTAATTTGCACTCTTTAACTACTTCTAATTTGCACTCTTTAACTACTTCTCAGGAGCCGTTACAAAAAACTTCTCAGGAAGCATCAACCTTAACAGCGGGCGGGTCAGTGTTCATTAAAGAGAGGAGTAATTGGAAGAGGGTATGCTACACAACTTGGATCTGAGAGAGACAAACTTTCCAAGTCAGATTGTTATTAGTGTCACAAGCTTGGATATCTGAAGTGTGTTAGATAATTGGATCAAAGAAAAACAAGAACAACCATAAATTTAGGGAACTCACTCTTTTCTATTATTCAAGATAAAGGAAATTGGTACATTTTGCAACTTATTCTACCTATCTATTCAAAGGGAAAACAAGGTCTAATTTAGAAAAGATAATTATGACTGATTGCATAAATCAAGCACTGCTTAATATATGCTTTAATTTGCTGATTTTTTGGTTTCTTTATTTTGGTAATGATTATATTAATTAGTCAAGATTAGACCAACATTCACCCCCCTAATCTTGAATTGGGGCTCTTCATCATTTTGCTTTTATTCCTCCTCTTCAATTGACCATAACAAACTTGTTAAATAGGATCAGCAAATTCCGCTTTCAACCCATCCATGTTTTGTTTTGTTGCTTTGCTTGTCTTCACTTTCTCCCATTGAATACTTTCTTCCAAAAGTTTTTCCTCATTAACACTTTCAGATTTAACCCATAGCATTTTATTGATGAACTGGATTTTCCTTTTTGGACTGGTCTTTCAACCAAATTTGTTGGGCTTTTCACACTTCATTCTGGGCTGCTACTAGTCTGGGCTGCTGGAACTGTCCCAAACTGAAATAAGCTTTCAGCAGATGATTGATTGTTTGCCTTCACATCTTGTTTTTCATTCATTACTAAACTTGCAAATTCAGTAGCTTGAGTACTCTTCACATTCGATCCTAGTCTTTGCTGTTGCTCACAGAACTTAATTGCTTTTCCTTTTTCATCTTCAAGGTTCTTAGAGTTATAAAAACATACTTGAAGGTTTACCTTGTACAATCTGTTCTGACTTCTTTGAATTTTCATCAGCAAACTTCCTATTTGATCATATAACTTTAGGATTCCATCTCCCAAAGTTATTTTGCAGCCCTTCTCATCCAATTGCCCTAAAGTTAGAATATTATTATACAATTCAGGTATATAAAACACATCAGAAAATACCCTTTTCTCACCATTCTTAGACTCACTGTTATACATCCTTTTCCTTTAATTTCAACAGTAGAGCCATCTCCAAATTTTACTTGACCAGTTACCTTTTCATCCAGTTTAGAGAAATAACTCTTATGACTAGTCATGTGGTTACTTGCTCCATTATCCAAGAACCATGTTCCATCATCACACATGTCTTTCTTGTACATAGCAGGAAAGACTCTGTTCTCTTCAATAATTACCTTCTTTAACGAACAAGTTGCCATTATTAAGGTTTGATCATCATCATGATCTTCATGCCTTAATAGGTTTGCTTCTTCATTCCCGTTTCTTGGAGCTCTACATTCACTTGAGTAATGCCCAATTTTATCACAATTGTAGCACCTCAAGTTCTTCCTTCTGTCTTGTCTTTCATATCTTTCATATTGTTCATCAAAATTCTTTATTTTGTCTTCAATCTGTCCGCCTTGACCAGGTTCTCTATCACTATTCCAGGAATTTCTATTCCCTCTTCCTCTTCTATTAAGCCTTCCTCTACCTCGACCTCGGTAGTTATCAATTCTTTGATTTTTATGGCAATCAGATTGGGTAAGTAATAGTTTCCCTTGAGATGAATCTCCGCTAACACCCTTGAACTTGTTCCTTTCTTCATATGCCTTCAACCGTCCAACTATCTCTTCGAATGACATTTTCTCGATTTCAGCAAATTGCTCAATAGAGGATACAATAGGCAGATACTTATCAGGCATAGAATTCAGAAACTTTCTTACTAAAATCTCATCTTCAAGCGACGCTCCTAAACTCTTGTATTTAGATTGTACACCCCCCAACTTGGCAGCAAAATTATCTATAGTCTCTGTCTCATCCATCTTTAAAGCTTCAAGTTCACTTCTCAAAGTTTGTAGCCGAGCTTTCTGGACCCGTTCAGCCCCCAAGTACCAAACTCGCAAGGCCTCCCACACGTCCTTTTGTTCAGTGTATTTAGCAACTTGGAGAAGGATTTCTTCCTGTATTGATTGAAAAATCAATGTCAAAGCTGTGTATTTCTTCTTCTCTTCTGTTGTATTTGCTGAAATGGTGTCTTTCAAGCCATTAGCAGCAAGAATCGTCTTCATCATAATCGAACACACTGTGTAGTTGGTCGCCGTGAGTTTAGGACACTGCAAAGAGACGTTACTTGTCTCTTTTGCAGCCGGTACCATCACATTTCCTTCATTCCCTCCTGTCATTGATAATCTTCCAGCAACTTCCTCGCACCAAAATGGTTACAGTACTTGTGATCAGATTCTGGTCACTTTTCAGCAGCCTTTCTTCAACAATTTCTAGTCGTTGATCTTCTTTTCTGATGTTTCTTCCTTCTGTGTTAATCAGACAACAGGCTTCTTCCTCTTTTGCGATTCTTGAAAATCAGCAGGTTCTTCCTTCTCTTCTACAGACACTGATTCTTGTGGCTCTGATACCAATTGTTAGATAATTGGATCAAAGAAAAACAAGAACAACCATAAATTTAGGGGAACTCCCAGACTGTTTTCTATTATTCAAGATAAAGGAAATTGGTACATTTTGCAACTTATTCTACCTATCTATTCAAAGGGAAAAACAAGGTCTAATTTAGAAAAGATAATTATGACTGATTGCATAAATCAAGCACCGCTTAATATATGCTTTAATTTGCTGATTTTTTGGTTTCTTTATTTTGGTAATTATTATATTAATTAGTCAAGATTAGACCAACAAAATGGAGTTAGTTCAACCAAGGCCCTGCCTCGTATATCCAAGTTAGTACAGAAGAACTCACTTTAGTACAATCATTGTGGGCTTCTCATTCAGTAGCGAAAGGATATTCCCAGGTGTACGGAGAGGATTAACTTTAGTCCAATGTCTAAGATGACTTCAATCCGCATCACTATTGCACAGGTTGATGTGCACCATTGATTGTTGCATCAATTTGATATTAAGATTGCAGTTCTTTAGGATGACCCTAAAGTGCACATGACTACTCTTTATTTTATCAGAAGTAAATTAGGAAACTAACACTTTTTGAACAACAATACAAAATTTTGTGGCCCCCTAAACTATTCCTAATCAGGTTTGAACCTGGATGCTAAAGAGACTTTGACTCCTATCATTGGGCTGCCAACCCAAGTGGGGGGAAACAGATAGTCGTGGTGTTTTATGTGACGAAAATGGGAAACAGACAGTCTTGGTGTTTTAAGTTGTATATATATAGTCATCACGGGTGACGATTCAAAAGGAATAGATGTATCATATCTAAGGTGAAGCAGAATATCAAGCCATGGTGCAAACTACTTGGGAGTTAACTTGGGTTTGACATTTAGCACAAGAATTAGGAGATTATCTTAGATGATATTTATTGTGACAATAAGGCATTTGTGTGTAGTCTAAGAATAATATATTCCACGAACGAACTTAACATATTGAAGTCAGGTGTCATTATGTTCGTGAAAGGGTATCATGATCTTCACATAAGCGTATAACCATAAAGCCAATTTGGGTTTGTTCTAGACATAACTTTGATATATGTTGACCAAACATTTACAAGAAGATCAAACAAATCCTATATGTGACAATTTGGCCATGTTTAAAATGTATGCTCTAACTTCTTTTCAGTAACTATGAGAACTCGTAAGGGAAACTCAAGAGGCCCCACCAATATCCTACTAACAATGGGACCATGTAAGCGCAACTTTTGTTTGGAAGGCAGCCTTCATAATTGTGTTATTCTTCTCTCACAAGCACCATTACGTTCATGAATATATGCTATTGTAAGATACCTTCTGAAACCATTAGATTAGCTTTATGAAGCAACAAATGCAAATTTGATGATGATTTTTTTTAATACTAATATAACCTTGTTGAATAAGTTTTTGTATGTAAAAGCCGATAAAATAAATCATGCTTAAAGACTTGGTGAATACAAATCAAAAGATATGAGATATCCAGGAGGGGAGTAGCAGCTGCCATACGCGACCACTGATCATGTGTTGCTCTAGCCTCTATGTGTGTTTCCTTATTCTTTAACGAGATTATTTACCTAGCCTTGATATTCAGCCTCTCTATAAAGAAACTAAATCTCAAGCTGAACAATTAAGTGTCTGAAAACTTTCTTTCAGATTTCATAAGGAGGGTAAAGAACTAAAGGTGACTTATGTTAATCTTTTACTCAACATTCAATAGCCAGGTAGTAAAAAGTTCAAGGCAAATTAGCTCAAATTGATATTTAAATAAAGTTGCAGTATCAGTCGAAGGTATTAATCAGCCACTGCTTTTGTAAGCAATTTTGATTAACATAAAGATATGCTCAATGTAGCAGACCTAAATAGAAGATCTTGAACACTTAAGTGAAACAGAATTCAAACATAGACGCGAATAAGTGAATCAGTATTCAAAGTTGCTTTAAACTGTGAGAATCAATGTAGCAGAGCTATATAAAAGTACAACATTGCTTTTCTCAAAATCTAAATACTTAAATGAATCAGCATTCAAAGTTCCTTCCTGCATTGTCTTGAACACACTTTGTGTGTTCCAACAATAGCAGACCTAGATAGAAAATCTTGAGGCCAGAATCAATGAGTTGTCAAACATAGACTGAGCGAAAAAACGGGGTGGTATTTTGCCTAGGCGCAAGCGCGATATGAAAGAAGCACAATAATATAAAAAATAAAAAATATATATAATAGGCATAGAAAACGCCAAAAAAATAGTACTATCTCCATAAGGAAAATTGAGTCCCAAATGTCCGTGAAAGTTCCTTTGTTAAGGACTGTATTAATAAATGCTTTATAACACGTAAACTTTGGCTTTCAATTTTCAAATTCTGTACACCATGCTCGACGACTTGCAAGTACTCTTTCAGACCTCAAATAGTTCCGCATCATCATAATATGCCTGAAAAGACTTTCTTTCTCTATTTTATTCAATTTCACGCCTTTTAGTGTGTTTTCCTAAATGTGCCTTTGAATCTGATGCCAAGGATGAACTAAATGATTTCTAAGCATTTTCATTCATCATATAAGTGCCTTTTAATAGGCTAAAACTTGAAGAAAGATCCAATCACTCACTATATGAAATTGACCATTCTAAAACTGACAATAAACTTCCCAATAACTGAAAAACTAACTTCCAGAATATCACAGGAGAAACTAAATTAATATGCAGACTCCCAAATCAAGACCGAAAAACAAACTAACACAGCTCCCTAACATGTGTATATTAAAGACATCCATTTCAATGAACAGAATAGAACCATGTGCGCCTGCAATTGAATATATCTTAGCAAATGAATAATGATAAGTAGGGTTTTTCATCAAATTATCACAGATATTGATTACACGATGAAAGATAATCATCACAACTCAAAAATCATCGAAGACCCTAGATTCAAATGCGTTGCTTTCGTGATACAATGAAATTAAGTCATTAAACCCAAATTCAAATTCAGAATCGACGCCAAATCAAATAAAAACAAACCTATACATCTGTTATCAACTCACAGCTAAACGATTCCAGCTTGTTAGCTAAATTCCACAAATCATCAAAACTGAAAATTCAAAATCCAATACGACAGCAAATTCAATCAACTTCGGTCAAACTTCACTGAAGCCAAACAATTCAACCAAAACAAACGAAGATCAAACCATTCCAATTCACATAAATAATAACAAAATCACGTATATGAACTACGATACATCAAGAGATAATAGGCGGTAAACTTGCATCAATCGATCATACGATACCAAATTCATGTGATTATGACGTAAAAGTAAGAATCAAACGACTTACCTTTGAATTTAGAATTGCAGAGAGCCTCATGATATGCTGATGATCACCGTCTGAAAGTGAATCAGAAATCGAGCTTGAAAAACTGATCAAGTTTTTAGTGTGCGTTTGTGTATGTGTGAGAGTGAGAGAAATACAGAGATAATCTGAATGGGCTGAATGTTGTTGATCTGGAATTTAGTATTTTTTTTATATTTTATGTATCATGGCCCAATAATTTTAAATAAGTTTCAAAAGCCTCCCGTATGATACGAGTTTTGACGGTTCACACCTTGTGATTTGTTATGTGGACGAAACATATAAAAAGTACCTTTTCTAGCGTGACGATGTTGTGTCGACCGTTAGGACGCTTGTGTTTTGTAGAAGAAAGAGTGAAGGGTTAAGTCTGTGCGGACTTGCGCCGCTCATAAAGGCTTGTGAGAGTTGGAGGTTATAAAATCAAATCCTATGGTGAGAGGAAAGGAAGAAGGCGGCATGACAATGTAAAAGATGGTCAATAACGTCCCCCTGTTCTTGAACATGGTTAAAACCTAAATTCGTATGACCTTTAGCTTTCACAACAAAATTGTTGCATCATACATTGTTCAAATGGATGTGTTCAAGCCGTTCGAATTATCAAATTAAGTATATATTTCAAGTTAAGCTCGATCTTGAATTAAAAAAGATTTGTTAAACCAACGGCTAGCCTAACATGGTCAGGTTGCTTACCTTATCTGTAAACAAATTATATTACAATAACCAAGCCTATCAACTACACCAATTGCTAACATTATGTATTAATATGGTTTCACAATAGAGTTTTCTACGAATAATATTAAAAATAAATTTTATATAAATGATATTAAAAATATTTTTTATGTGTGATGTACATTTACCTTTTGTTTGTTTATACAAGATTGATTTTAATTAGCTTTTATAACCTATAGAATTCATCGATATACATGCATAAATGCATTTATGTTTTGTCTAACATGTTATGAAAATTAGAGAAATAGTATATTAGTATTTTGAGGGATGTTGTTATGTGTACCTTTTATATGTATCATTTATTTGTAGAAAATAATTATAGGTAACTTTAAATATAGATTTTGTGCATTAATAAAGCATTGATAGATAAACCTTATAGAAAAACAAAAATGCTACTGTAAAAGTACGTAAAATAAACGTCTTAAAGTTTTAAAAACTATAATGTTTTTGGTGTGCGTAACCAATCAAATAGTTTTAGTATACGGGTGACGCCAAGGCCATGTAATGGGGCGTTAAACCCATTCATAACGCCATATAATGCCCCCATCACCATTACGGTGAGGGGCTATGTTTAAAGGAACATTATTATTATAGCGTCACAAATCACAAAATCCATAACGATGAAAATGCGTTATAGGAGCATCAACCATTACTTACGTTTTTAATAAAAAATAATGGTGACTTGATGCTGATGTGACAGAAAATACCCATTAAATGGGTGAAATCCTTAAATGGGTGAAATCAATGTACATTGTTCTTTTAAATAAGAATATTTTATTGTTCTAAAAATTATGTTTATGCAGAAATAAATTATTAACAATTCGTATGCTAGGATAGATATGTACGTCTTTTTATCCAATTTAAAATATAACATCATAAAAATATAATTTACAGTAATAAATTTTAATAAAAGTTACAAAATTATGTATATGTCAAAACAATTTATCAGTATAAAGATGTTCTTTAAAAGAATGCAAACAATATTTAGTATATTTTCATTGTTTAAGCATAGCTAAGATAAATTAACATCATTAGTATAAGATGTACATGACTATCATAAACATCAACATATATTAGCTTACACTTTTGGGTGACTTAAAGAATAAATGAAAACTATAGGGTTTTATATTAATAATGTTAAAAAAATAGGGGGTGAAATATAAAAATATAAAAACTGAGGTGGCACTGAAAGTAATTTTGTCTGGCATGCATGACAGAAATCAGAGATGAACCGCTTTTTTGTGGTTTCAAATATTTTATCAAACACCCAAATAAAGAATATTATTGGTCCAAAAACAAACATAAAAATACAATACGATGCTACTTTTTCATATGATGATGGAACGTTGCTCGTTTAATACAAACCAAGCCATTTTAAGAGAAAATCGGGTAAATATATTTATCATCATAAATATATATTTATAAATTAATGTTTATTTTATATAAATTGTTTACTTTTATAATAAACTAGTTTTTTACCCGTCGCGCGTTGCAGTGGTATCGTACGTGTCATAATAAAATATAGAGTACAATCGAGTTGGCTCGTTTATGAACTAAATTTACGTCAAGATGTAAATTAATTCGAATTTATATTGTCGCGTGAAAATCTATTATATTTGACATGAATCCAAACCAATTTTTTTAAACATAAAATAACTCAAAATGACATAAACATAAGCATGTATTGGCGGTGACATATTAGCATGATAAAATTATAGACTATAATCGCCCCGACTCGTTTTTAAAGTAAACTCGTGCGGAAATGTAGAGTAACTTGAATTTATATCGTCGAATGAAAACGTATTACATAATAACCTACCTGTACCAAACAAAATTTACGTCGAAACGTAGACAAATTCAAAGTTTTTATCTAACCGCTCGTTTCCAAACAAAATTTATGTTAGAACGTAGACGAAATTGAATTTATAACAACATGTACATAAATATAAAAACGTAAGAAGTTAGTCTTTTAAGCTGAAGTTTTAAAACGTCAAAGTGACATTTTATAAAATTTTATAAATTGGAGCGGTAAAATCCAAAAGTTAAGTGGTGATAATTAGCCGGTTAAAAAAAGAAGGTTGTAATAACATTCCAATTGTTAAAATATCCTTTGAGTGCAAAAGTATATATGAATGAACGAAGGAATTGTGCCTTGAGAGTTGGGAGGGGCAAAAAACACCGCAAAATTAAAAAAAAAAAAAAAGCATTGCAAAGGTTGGAACCTATAACCACTTGTTTGAAAGCCTTTGCTCTTAACAAGCATGTTGAGTCAACTTTTATTAAGTATTACAGAACATAACGTATGTCTATTAAAACCAAAGTCGGATGGCACTTTCTCATACTACACCACACAATTTGGATGTCGCACTCATACAACTCCATACTCATACCCTTTCATGATATATTTTTTTAACAAAAACTTTATAAAATTTAAAAGCTATAACCTAAAAATAAATATTACTTTAAAATGAAAACAACATAAAAATAAAAACATAAAAAAATACTTCAACTAAAAATCTATAAACTAAACTCCCAACCACGTAGCTAGACACTTTTTTGTTTGCGTTCTAGGATGTTTCTCAACATTGGCTCCGGAACATCGTCATTTGGTTTAAGAAAAGCCTCCATGTCCGCGTCTAGTGTATCCCGAAGAGAATTTTCTCGTTGCAAGTCTTGCAAGGCTAATTTTCGATTCGGTTACATTCATACAAAGAGATTATTGTTGAGTTCTTTGCTCCATTTCTTTCTCCTTTATCGTTTTTTTAATTGTTTATTGCCCCCATCTAATGTTGTTTTGCTCAAAGACTCTACCGCTTTATTCGCTTTATGTTTCGGCCCGGTCGGTGTTGCGTTTTCGTTGAGGTCGGGGAGGGGTTTGTAATGGCTCATTTGAACTTACATATTTGGCCTGATTTTGAAGTTTCTTAGTCCTCTTTCTTGCTTGAGTACCAAACTCTGCATCCATAACCGTCATCGACTTCTATTTGGAATGGTTTCTTACGACCTTTCAGGTCTTGAGGCTTGTAAAACATTTCTTTTCATAAACCCTATTGTATTAACTTAATTCTTTGAGGAAGATATCCTTGTTGTTACCTCCGCTCACCCAACGATGTTTCTATATATTAAAAAATGAGAAAATCAGGACGAGAAGGGACATAAATTCACAGGAGGGCCAAGGGCCAAGGGCCAAGGGCCAAGGGCCAAGGGCCAAGGGCCAAGGGCCCTTTCCCCTCCCCTTGTTGCGGTGGAGACTTCCCAAAATGGGAGGGGTTCCCCCTTGATTTTTCTCATTTTAAATTCTTGTTTACCATTTCTTTTCTTTTTAAAACCCTAGCCTCCTTCTATTGTTCATCATGACCATTGATGCATTATCACTATTCCATCAATTTTGGAATTGTTCAAATGATCAATATTAGATTTTGACTAATCTCTAGTCACGTATAAATTCTGGTAATTTATTTGTTTTGATTATGTGATTTGATACTCGTATATTCTTGTTCTTAATGATATTCATTCATTTTAAAACATCAAATCATCATCTAATAATCAAATAATCATATAGTCTTAATTTTGTGAATTTGATCATGAAGAATATTCATTCATTTTAAAACATCAAATCATCATCTAATAATCATATAGTCTTAATTTTGTGAATTGGATCATGAAGAATTGTGCTGTCCTATATATGGATAGTCACGAATCACTAAACCCTCTTTTATTGATTTTATTCTTATTGTATTTCTATTGATTGTAATTCATAGTTTGATGGTTCTTATGGACAATTTGGGAATTTTTTTCCATTAAAATACTGAATGAATGTTAATCAATCAATTAAACATGAATAGATACAAAAAGAATTGAACTTTGTTGTTAAACGAAAAGATACAGGAACCAATGTTACTAAAAGATAATATAATGAGATGGAACTAAATTCAATGGTTAACTAATGGTATAAATAAGTAAATAGGTCAAGCAGAACATAAAATAAGTGTTGGATTGAGTTTTGGGCCAAACATGATCAAAAGTTTTGGTTTTGAATGAATTGTTCAAATGTTGGTAATTAGACAAAAAGTTGTCATGAAATTAGGTCAACTTCTACCGGTCATATTTTAGACATATGGAGTCGAATTGGGTCGATAGTAGGTTTAATTTTTTTAGAGAGTCCTCTAACCAACCCAAGTGGTCTCATCTTAATATGACAGATCAAACCAAACAATTGAAACCAAACCAAAGGTCAAATCTAGAATATCCGAGAAGAAGATCAGTCCATGTTCAAGAGGTCATATCTCTCTCATATTTTATCCATTCAAGTTGATTCTTCCTTAGGATTTATTTAGGATCTTAGCTTTTCAAGGACACCTTAGGATTTATTTAGGATCTTAGCTTTCCAAGAATACCTAATTTGCAGCGCTTCGTTATCGTTTCAACCTCCAACTAACCTACGCAAGATAAGTGCACATACAAGCAATCTGCTAAAATTATTTAACTAAAATATGATCTTTAAGACTAATGTATGACCATTGATGTTGAGTCATTAAATGTAATAATGTTGGAATCTAAGGTGTTTAAAGTTAAAAGGTTAATTTGTCATTGAACTCGAACTAAGATATATACGTTATGAAATGTGAAGTTTGCTCAGAAGGGGAGCTGTGCGAAGATTGAATTTTTTTAATGGATATAGTAGGATTCAAAAGACTCTGATATATAAATATACGATAAACATAAAAACCTCTGGATTGGAAACCTTAAGGACAGACTTTGAACTTGAACTAATAATGAACAACATATATTAATAAGTAAGCACTTAGTTGGCTATTAAGGACTTGACTACGTGGATTTTGACCAATCAGGTTATTTTGTCCCTTAGTAATTATGTTGCGACCTCCACCGCTAAACGGATCAAATGAGAGTCTCTCTATCTAAAGAAAGAGTTTAAAATTCCTAGGTCATGCGCCACCGCAAAACCTAGAAGGTCTCCTCCACCCTCGTTTTAAATCCATATCTAAAACCCCCATGCACCAACGCAAACAATCACTATCTTTATCAACGTGGCTATTAAAAGTCACCTGTACATATTTTTCCCTTTGTCGATATAGTCCTCAAAATTGCATCCATTCTGTCCTAAAAATATATTTTCTCCTAGGTCCCTGACTCAGTTTGTCGAGCGTAAGCACTAACTATTTCCACTACTTCCTCTTCTATCATCATTCTTAGTAGCATGATCCTATCACTACACCTTCTAACCTTTACCACGTTATCCTGTAGTTCCCCGGATACCGTCGGACCCACTTAGCTTTTTGCGTAGTCAAACCCTGAATATCATAGCTTGTATCCATTCACTTGAGCTCCCCCCACTCGAATATCATTATATAAAAAGATCTTATGTTTTTTTATGTTTTTCAGCTTATATAAAATCTACTTGTCATTGTGTCGGTACATTGTGTCTTTTTCTTAACACTATTGTGTCTTTTTTCTAAAATAATAAATTCTAAAAAGCATAATGGTGAAATAACATTGTTGTATAGTTCTATTATATAGAACACAATGATAGTTAATAACTAATAATGCATTAAAAACAATGATATGTAATGTAAAACACAATGAAAAAATATCATATTATGCTATTTGTTTGTCATTATATTATTCTAGACACGATGAGTTTTAATAAATGACATTTGTGAAATAACATCATTGTGTATCTCTAATTATAATCCATAATAATAAGATAATAAAAAGTTTATCTAATATATTAAAAACAATAAAAAATATGAAATAATATAAAATATATAACACAATGATGAATACATATAACAAATGATAAAAAAATATTTGATACAATGAACTAGCTTATTAGATACAATGACCTAATGAATTTAACACAATAACTAAAATACCATCACTTTTAAAACAATAAAAGAACACAAGTAAAACCTAAAATCCTTGTTAAACCTTTTAGATTAAATATTATTTTTACTATAACTCTAAACATAATATTAACAATCCAATTGTTCTTATTTAAATCCATGTAAACATAATTCACAATTTAACATATTATATTTATCAACATTGGTGGCTAAGCTTCATTAAACCCTAACAAATTGAGTTTGTGTTTGAGTGATATTGTAGTAACATGTTTTTAAATAGGATTAAGATATACACACTGTGATCATAAATACAAGAATTTTGGTTTCTAGCTCATTGTTCTATTTCATTGTTTTTACACACCCAAAATCGACTTCTCGTTCCTTTACTTCACCTTTCACACCAACAACAAAAGGAGAGAAAACCAAAGTTCTCAGGTTCAATCCAACCAAAGGCAAACAAACCGAATCAGTTTTTGGTTTAAACGTGTCATGTGTTTGGGCTAGCAACTGTGAGCCACGTTGCATTGTTGTGGAATTATTAGTTAGCTTTTCTCCATTTCATCAAAGATCAAGTTTTTCATAAAGTAGAACTCTTAAATACCCTATGGTTGTTTTTTTTTCCAAAATTTTCATTTACTCGCAACTAGATCCTGATGGGAGATCTATGATTTGATGATATTTCTTGATGATATTTCTGTTACATGTTTTATATTTTGTTGTTTAAAACTAATTTTCAACACAGACACCTAAACTCGATAGGACATTCATGCACTAGACCATAGAGTCGTGTTCTAAAGTCAAGATAATTATTTTTGAAAAACATACCTCTATACCCAAAAAAAGTAATGTTGGCGGCAAAGAGTTAATATATTAAATGGGTTGTGATAAATCTACATCGTCCATGTCTTTACTCAATGTATCCCCTATCATACGGACGACGGACGAGCCTTTAGAAAATCAAAATTATTGAAAGTTAAAAGATATACGTGTTTGATTATATGTTGTATATTTAGTCAACCAAAATTAACTACCAACTAGGTTTATAGATTCGGCTATATATTTATTAAGAACTAATCTTAAATCTATATTTTTATTAACAATAAACTCGTGTATCTTTTATGGTCTTACTTGATTTCAGAAACCTTACATTAATTGTTAGACCAAACGACGATTGGTATCTATCAAACATGGAAAAATGAGTCCTCTGTAAAAACTCATAGATAAATATGTAGCGGGTTCAAGTTTCACTCTGAGCAAAATGCTCATAGTTGAGTCAGGGGGTTTTTTCAGCAATGAGTTTCCTCCTGTGGGGGTTGGGGGTGTGGTTCCGGCTGGGAAACAGAATGGTGGGCCCGATTAAGATAACACTTATCCTCCGAAGTAGGGTCGTACATTTGCCATTAAAAAAAAAAGATAAATATGTAGTGTCATCATATCAATTTGTAGGTTGATGTATGATTACTTTCAGTTTAAGGAAATTTAAATGCTAAATATGAATTGTTTGTTTTTAATTCTATTTTTCTTAATCGTTAATATCTTACTTGATTCAGTCTCGAGTCTTGTCTATCCGCAACAAGTAGAAGACACCATTACATTAAAATATAGCTTTTCATTAGTTAACGAATATGACTTTTAAATTAAGCAAATAGTCAAAGTCTACAGAAACTATATATAAAAGACGGACAAAAAGAATGATTAAGATAGTTTACTTCTAATTTTTTTTTCGATTATGTAGTTTGATAAAAATATCATTTGAATCCAAACGGATAAATCTTTTTATTTTCATCCAAATATTTCATTAATTTTTTTTATTTGAATCAATTTCACTACAACCAACTAACATTATTAACTTTTTCGTAAATTTTCCTATACTAGAGGCATTTTAGTCAAAACAATTACAAAATAAAGAACCAGCTTCACATGAGAGGTTTTTGCATCCTTTTAACATATGATTTCATAAATGTAACTTAAAGTTGGAAAAGAGTTGATCAGGTTCGTTTTTAACATACTATTAATTTTAAAAAATTATAACAATTATTGTAGATTTATCAGACAAAGTAAAAAAAAGCCTACAAATAATCAGAAAGTTAAGGTGATATGAATTGTAATAACTATTTCTAGTTCTATTAGCCATAAGTTTGTTATGAAAACCAGCTTCACGAATAGAAGTTAGTTTATAAGGTATTCAACATTGTATTGCACTCATAATTATAAATCATAAGTTTATATCTCCTTGTTTAAATGTATATGTCACCCATCAAAAGTTCACCCAAAATTACCATAACTTTAACAAAATATATGTCATACCATTAGTTTATCATAAATTATATAAGTTTCACCAATTTAGGATGATAATAAGAGTTTAGCTCATAATAAGTTTAATCATAACAATAAAGATAGAAAATAGTAATAAAAGCATCAGTAAACTAATACAATATATTTGGTGATCCGCTATGGTGTTTAAACAATCTTGAGACTCTTTTAAGTGTTGAATGGACCTCCAAAATCTTATAAAAACTTTCAAGACTGAATTCCGTAGAAACCACCGGCACTCACCTCTCATAATGCTCTCTTAAAATTTGCAAATGAGATACTATTTATAGGTTTTTTGGAATGCAGTGCTTTCCAAGGCATGTCCCCATGCTAGTATGATGTACTTGAAAGTTGATCGGATCATACGCACAGGTCTTGTTGAGCACAACCTTGTGCCTCAAGGGGCATGCTCTCGTTCTTCCTTTGGGTATATTTGTGTTCATCTCGGGGGGATGGTGCTTTTGTTTTTTCTAAATGATAAACACAAGGGTATGTCAAATTTTATATGGGGGTGTGTCTTGTGATGCATGGCCTAAGCTTGGTTCTAGAGCTTGGTTTTTTCAATTTTCTTTTTGTTTAAGCTCATTTTGTCGATCTTGGTCTTTTTCAAGCCTGAAAATATTATTTAAATGATTAATTATGTATCAATTTATCACTTTAAGTAAGAGTTTTAGAAATATTTAATGTGCAATCACTACTACATATACAACCATTAGAGGGGGTAACATATCATTTCTATATATCAACGACTCTAAAATCAAAATTTTGTATTTTTTGAGGTGATCTTTGTACATCACCACCTCCAAAAATAACATTTTCATTTTTTAGTGTTTTCTTAATAATTTTTAGGGCGTTTTATCTAAACCGTCTCAAAAGTTAAACAAAAAATGTCTTCAAAGTATCACATGGATATGAATGATTTTGTTAACTCCATGGTAACTAATCACTTCAAGTAGATGATTCAAAAGTAGACCTAAAAAGATTCAAAGTTGATTACTTTATTATAAAGCAAGATTTCTGATGGTAATGCACTTGTGCCTATACCGTTTTTGACACCTTTTGGGATGTTTCATGTCAACATAGATGATTTTTTTCTAATATGAGGCATTGCTATAAGTATTTGCTAGTGGTTGGCTTGATATCACCGTCATGTGTCACACCCCAACCTTAATGACGAAATCGTCGAGATGTGAGGGTTAAGATTGTTCACAGCCACATAACGCTATCTTTAAATAAAAATATTATTATCATAAGTTTTAAAAGTGCAAATTACAATCATAAGTATCAAACATGAAGTAAACAAAACATAAGACAAATAATCCAAAACATTTTATTCATTAATCTAGGTCCAAATCCTAGATGTGAGCAACTTCAAGAGATGACATCAAACTTGATCATTTCAAAAAACATGTTAAAAATAAAGGTCAACTATAAAAGTTGGTGGGTTTCCAAGGGTTTAATATACATAAATATATCAAAAGATTTACAAATAGCAATTCATGTCAATGGTTATAAATTATGCAAGTTTATAGAACATATATAGCTACAATCAAACCTTGATCAAGATTAAGATTACAAGTTTATAACGATTAGCTAAGTGTACTTGATTCCCATGATGAACAAGTCATACGTCATCACGAGCCGGTAATACATCGGCTTTAGCACCAAATAAGCTTGTTAGGCCCATAGATCTATGATGTCGCCAGACGAGCAATAGTTAATGATTGTCAATATATAATGTATTACATATAAAGCTTACAATAATACAAATAATCATGACAAAATATAGGTATTAATCGCATGTGTGTTACAAGTATAAAACGTTTACAAGTGTAAGTTTGATAAGTTTAACATGTTTCACCCCAAAAGGTGTGAAATAATATAAAAAGGGGCAAGGAAACTCACATGACCAATAAGTATATAAATAATGATTAATAAGAATAATAATCGAAGTTCCAACATAATCATTCACAAGACACCTAAACATATATATATTTACAAGATTTAAGTCTAATAACAAGTTTAGCGATTTAACAAGAACTAGAGTTTCAAATTGGTATTTGGGGTTTTGTCAAATAATTATATTTAACAAATGAGAATCAATTATATTTTTTTGTATAAATGAAAAGAAGTATATTATATTTTATATAAAGATATGAAAAACAATTATAATAATTTGTAAGATTTATATATAAAGTTTGAATAAAGTTTATAACTAAATGAAATACCCACAATTTAAACAATAATTTAAAGGCAATGTTTGAACCAATAATATTTTTTGTGGATTAAACTATTATTTAAAATCTAATTTTTTATAAAAATAAACTAATTATAACATTAGTTTAGAATATTTAATTTAAAAAATAAAATTATTTTTAAGAAATAATTTACAAAAAATAATTAAGTGTCTTTAAAATAAA
Source organism: Flaveria bidentis (assembly GCA_018326385.1). Taxonomy (NCBI): domain Eukaryota; kingdom Viridiplantae; phylum Streptophyta; class Magnoliopsida; order Asterales; family Asteraceae; genus Flaveria; species Flaveria bidentis. Next base: position 22,322 of record BJCM01208560.1, read on the forward strand.
CAAAGTTTATAAAATGATTTTTTTTATAATTTTTTTAGAAATTTACTGTATTTATTTTGAAGGCCAAAAAGTCTTAAGAAATATATGAGGTTCCCCGGATTCAAACCGGGGACCTCCTGTTTAAGGGGGTGGGTATGTAACCAATGAACCAAGGGTCGTGGCCGTGTTAGGACTCGACCCTTAATTCTTAAAAATACAATTAGCCAGAAATCCCCAAATCCAATGAACCCTAGAATGTATTTGGATCAAATTGAACACCAATTCGATTCAGTTAATGAATATATTCATGGGGCTTTTGTTCCCCATTTATAACGAGTTCATGTATGCATTTAATTACCCGAATGATGATGAATTGGGGATTAACAAGACAAAGTATAGGTCACGGGCGAAAGGTGTACAAATGATGTGTAATTGTCGATGATAATCCAATTAATCTTGTGGATAGCTTCGAATGACGAACAAGACCAACAACCCTTTATCAATTTTGAATCTTGTTGTCCAGATGATGTCGTTCGAGTAAGTTGCAGACCACGACTTCAAACTGCAATTGAAGGTGTAATTTTTGTGTGTTTCAGGAGAAATTGTGAGTTGTGAACTATTAGGATTACATAGATGATTGTTTAGGTTAGTTTAATTAGAGTATAATTATGCTTTAATGTTCGAACGAATACGAGATTAAATCATTTCGGTTATGAAATCGATTGAACTAATAACTAATGTTTTAACTCGATTAAATGATGATCACCGGTTCGAATCATGTTCTAGAAAGGGTTAGGAATGGTTTTGGATCAAGAAGCGACGAAATTTGATGGTTTTGAGGTGACCGAAGGGTCACCGGAGGTTGGCCAGGAAAACGGGGTTTAAAAGGGAAAAGGGGTTTGGGTTTGAAATGTTACACAAATGATCCCTGCAGTTTGATTCTTGTTATTTTATGCACAAACTTTATATATAAAGTTTCTAAATTGACAATAAGGCCCCTTGAACTTAATTAAACTTTAAGTTTTAATTATTTTATAACTTATCAATTATTTAACTTTTATAAATTATTACTTCTATTATTATTATTATTATTTTAGTTATTATTATTGTTATTATCATTATAATTTATTATTATTATTATTATTATTATTATTATTATTATTATTATTATTATTATTATTATTGTTATTGTTATCACTATGATTGTTATTAGTAGTATTATTATGATTTATTATTATGTTCAATTTAATAATCAAATTATTAACTTTCAAATTAAAGCTTTAAAGACAAACTAAGAAGTAAGCATAAGTAACCCATAAGTTTTATAATTGACAACATTGGTCCTTACAAGAATTAACGACATTAACTTTTAATTAACGAAAAATACAAGATGTTACATCATGCATTGGTTTGAGACGTAGGTTTTTTTTAATTTCTTTTCATATTTCTTTTCGATATAGTTAAATTTATTAACTTTATAATATGTCTTTATTATTTAAGGTTCTTTTATGATGTGTGTATACGTAGAGGTCACCCTTACGGTATTTTCGATATTGTTAAATTATACTCTAAGCTTATATTTAACTTTATTGATAGCAAATATTGGTTGCTATTTATTATTTCCCCGTCAAAGAGAGGTATTTATTCTCGATTCATTGAAAGGTGAAATTGATAAAGATTATCTTCTTTTGAAAGTAATTCAAGATACTTTTAAGAAAATAAAATTCACAAGAAAGATGGTAGAGGTATGTTCTAAAAATTATAGTTAATTGACTTTTTTTTTAAAAAAAATTAAAGAACTAACTGTTATTTTATTATAGTGTAAACTACAAAAAGAAGGATGTGAATGTGGTTATATGGTTTTATATTATATGTTTGAGTGTGTTTTTACGCGCTATCAAAATTTTTTCCAATCATGTAAGTATTTTTCTATATGAAGTTACATTATAATATATACTTTTATATATTATACTGAATTTGACTTTTTTCTATTAACTTCTTTTCAGATTTGGCTAGATTGCGACACAAGAAGATATCAACGCTTTAATGAGTAGCTTAATGGCGTTGTTTTTTTTAGAAACGTGTTCCGTGAAGACTCTTAATCTCGTATGTGTTAAAATTGTTTATTTTGTGGTAGATTTATATAAACTAACTATTGGGTGTTGAAGCATATAGTACTCATTTTACTTAGGTATTGTGTTTAGTTTTTTGGTTTAAAAAATTATTTGATTTGTGTTTTGTTATTTTAGAGATTCTATGTTTTTGCACACTATGATGTTTTGTTTTTGGATTATTAATGTGGTTAATCTTATAGGATGTTGAAGCAAAAGATATTATGAATAACATAAAAAATTAAAATTAAACATATTTTGTAGTGGTTCAAAATCACTGTAATATATATAAAAATTCTAATATTTTATTAGAAATTATAATAATAATTAATATTAAAAATGTCACTAACACGCCTCTAGAAATCTCACTAACACTAAAATTGCCTCTAAAAATCTCACTAAAACCACCTCTAAAAACCCCACTAAAAACTCAAAATCCCACTAAAACCTAAAAATCCCACTAAAACCTAAAAATCCCACTAGCCACTAAAAATTCTACCAAACCGTATCACCTCAAAAAACCTATAAAACCGCCTTTGGTGTAACCCGGAGGTTGATTTTTAATGGCTATATTCTTAAAGGCGGTTACAAAACCCCTCTAGAAATTAAATTCATCTCCTCTAAAATGTATTATTTAGTAGTAAATTGATATGTTTTATATGTATAAATTGAATCACATCTAATGCTACTATGAATTAGGGCCTTTTATGTTACTAAAATCATCAACATATGTCAATTATTGAAGATGAATTTTGAATATAAATCTTTAACAACGTGCTTCAGATTGTACTTGAAGTGTGTATGCGATGTGTGTCCATGGGTGAAAAAGTAACTCCATAAAGAAAATAGACTTCATCTAGAATACAACTAAAATCATAGACCAAAACATTGGTTTTATTTGGTATAGTATAAGGGTGGTGGGCCAAAAGAACATTTTTCTTGCAATGATTTAAACCAACATCTTTTTTTAAAACAAATGTTTTACAAACTACATACATATTTCGAGTCTGATGTTTATTTTATTCGTACCATTTGATATCTTTTCTAAAAGTAGGGTATAACACCTTATATTTGTTTGGTAGGAAAAAAAACTTCATATGTATGTGTATCAAACTAGTTGTAAGCATAATAAAAAAAAAAATATGCTGCTACTATTTACTTTAGAATTAATTAAGGTGGAAATTGAATATTAAGAGTCGTGTTGCTACATGGTATGAAGTCAAACAAATAGATGTTACCAATTGTTTAATCTGAAATTTCAATATTTGGTGACTTGGCCTCAAATATGTTTACCCTAGTTACTTGTTGACTTAATGTATTAGCTAATGCGTATGTCTTATCATTATATATTTTACATTTCCCATACAACCTATGATTATTATTCAATCAAAAGCCAATAACTAAATGATCATGATAATTAACAATTCAACACACAAATGAAATCCACTTGAAAAAATAATTATAAGATGGCATTAGTAAACGATAGTACTCGGATCAAATGTCGGCTTGTAACATAGACTCTTTGGCTATCGTTAAATGTCTTAGTGAAGATACAAGAAGCCACATGAGTTTGTATAGAAAGCGACGATGATTTGGGTTTTATAAAAGTTTAGAAATATAATTTATAACAGGTATGCGTAAACACATTGTGGTTGCTTAATGTTTAAAATCTTAAACATCACCGAGAGTGATACCGAGTATGACTTTTGTTTCTTAGTATTTGAATCGGGTTAGATCCAAAATTCAAATTTCATAATAATTTTTGTACTTTGTTTAAAAAATATATTATTAAAAAAAATAAAACATTAATATTAAACCCCAACCCATAATTCAAATAAACTGGGAGCACACCTCATAAAGTGAAAGAAATAACCAAAATGTATGGATCCTATAATCTTTGGGTGGACACAAATATGCCCATCAACTGCCAACATGCTCAAGTAGGACATTTACAACACAATTTTTGTCCACTTGTACCAATAATATTCCTGACCACATGATGTTGTCGGTCCCACGTTAATTAACACATGCATATATTAACTTTAAATTAAATATTCAGATTTTTAAGGAATGTTAAGATGCCGCCTTCTAATTTTTTATAATTTAAGGGTTTTTTTTATTTAAAAATCAGAGTGAACTTTAAGCCTAGTCAGCCGAGTAAACTTACTTGTGGAAGGTCACGCAGGTCCGAACGCATACAACGAGTGTGACCCAACACGTCTACCATTTAAAGAGAAACTCATCACTTAAAGGTCCACTGTAATAAAACTTCTTGCTCACTTGAAGCATATTACACCAATTAAGACTCAAATCCATAATCTTCACTTTGAAAAACCAAGGAATTCCCCTCCCAATCCAGTTGATATAGGTAAGTTACTAGTTTACTTAAATAGATAAAAGATTCTATTTTCAAAGTAAGTCGATGTATGTACAACATCGAAGCAATAGCTGGGGGTCTTTATTATACGTGGTGTTTATTATACGTGTGGAATCCTAAAACTATATATCCAAATAAATCTGAGTGAGTACGGTTTCACTTTGAATCGAAAATATTCACTTTAATATTGCAAAGGAAATTGGATTTTAATAATCTAAACTATTACTTATTGCCCGATAATAATCCATACTATTGATTTTGCCGATAATAATCCCAAATTTTATTTTTAATACAAATACCAATCTCATTAGCATAATTATCATACATTCACAATTGATTTGTGCTTATTTTATGTTTGATTTAACTTGTATGTTTTTTTTTCATTTCGTTCATATTCATTATTGTGAACGAAATTAAGTCGAAATCAAGTGTAAATTTTTAATTAATTATGAAACTGGGATTGTTGTTGGTAATAAATAAAAATTAAGATCGTTACAGACCTAATCAATAGTATAGATTATTATAGGACAATAACTAATAGTTTGGATTATTAAAATCCAATATAGCTTTTACGAATAACAAATTCCGAAGGTAAGAAACAATGATTTCATATATATATATATATATATATATATATATATATATATATATATATATATATATATATATATAT
>BJCM01208561.1:0-54572 GCA_018326385.1 Flaveria bidentis
TATATATATATATATATATATATATATAAATTGGGTCATAAATCAAGTCAAATAAGTGTTCTAAACACACTTGATAAAGTTCAAAAGGCATCTGATGAGTTCAAGCATGAATAATGCATGATTATATGCCAAAATCCAAATAGGAGTTCTACTTATTTATTGATTTATTTTATTATTTCCTCCTAGAAAGTTCTCTATAATATTAGTAAAATTTAGAAAATATATCTAATCTCTTCTATAAACCACCTATATTTACATCTTAAAAAAGTTAAATTTTAAGTTTTTTATATATGAAAGACATTTTACCATCATAATTTCTTTATGGGACGTGACCACGAAAACCTAGTAACCAATGACTATATATGTTGTTCACATATTATAAACAAACTAAAATCTTTATGGTCACATTTGTGAATCTCAATTACAATAATATGTGATTTATTACATTTAATCATACTCAAGTTTTTCTGAGATAAATCTCAAGAGCTTCCTTACATGGATCATCTAATTCCTGTGCAGTCAATAGATCAACTATCAAACCTGTTGTGCATGCATTTGCCGAAAAACCACAATCATGTATTGTTTTAAGCGTTGAAATAGCCTTTGACGTTTCCTTGTTCATAAGAAATGCTTGAACGATTATATTATAAGTAAAACTATCCGGAGAGCAACCACTGTCAATCATCCCTACAAGCAACTCATTTGCGTCGTTAAGTCTTCCTCGTTTACAAAATCCATTGATCATAACATTGTATGTCCTAACATTCGGTCGTAAACCTCTAGCGCTAAGTCCTGAAAATAACTTATTTGCTTCATCAAGTTTCCCATCTTTACACAAACCATCAATAAGGCAATTGCAAGTGACAATATTGGGTAACACACCTATAGTATCACCATCAAGCTTTTTAAATAATGCTAACGCCTCATTTAGTCTCTTATGCTTACACAATGAATCCACCAAAGCGCTATAAGTAACTATATTCGCCTCTAAACCATAACTTTTCATCTCATTAAGACGTATAAATGCATCTTTGAGTCTCCCAGCACGACATAAACCACTGATAAGAGCACTGTATGTTACAACATTGGGAATGATCTCACTCTTTGGCATATTTTCAAAAGTACTCAAAGCTTCATCAAGATTTTCACTCTTACAATACCCATTAATCAATGTATTATAACTTATAACAGAAGGTTCACACTTGTGGCTCACCATGAAATCTAACAAATTTCTAGCTTCATCTACCCTATCAATCAAACAATAACCATCCATTAATGTATTGTAAGTTACTAAATTAGGGGAATTACCTCCTTTGATCATGACTGCAAGCAGACTGTGTGCTTCAGTTGCTTTCCCTTCTTTACAAAGTGCATCTATTAATATGTTAAATGTTTGTACGTCTCGTGGGATCTTTTGATCAAACATATCATCTAACAATCTCTTAGCGTCTTCCCATGATTCAGCACCACACACACCTTTAATCAAGCAGTTGTAAGTTATGACATTGGGTCTTATTCCTCTCTCAATCATTTTATCAAAGAGTTTCAACGCCTCGTTAACGAGCCTATCTTTGCAGAGACTGTCTATGATTATACTGTATGCAATGATTCCAGGTGGAGAAACTGAAGACCTCTCCATCTTCTTCAGCAAGATAACAGCAGCAGAAGTATTTCCCACTTTACAAAGCCCATTAATTAAAATATTATAACTAGCTTCATCAGGCTCAAGCCCATTCTTTACAATTTGGTCAAAAAAGCTAACTGCTTGATGCAGTTTACCTTCACCACATAGCCCGCGGATAATTGGGTTGAACATTGGAAGATCAAACAGGTAACCCAGCTTTATAACATTCCCTAATGCAGAAAACCCAAACCCCAATTGATTTAAGTGGCAATAACAGTTTATTGCAATGCTAAACACATAACTATCAGGCTTCACCAAAGGGTTGACACCCAACAACCCTAATCGCTGAATCATAGGAATAACAGTAGAATAATGCTTTTGTTTGACCATAAAGTTCATTATTTTGGTGAAATTTTGAATTGATGGAAGAGGTCTTCTTTGAAGCATTTCGTCGAACACCTGTAATGCATCACCTACAGCAAGGTCACCGGAACAAGAAGCTGACTTTTGTGAACTTTCTTTTAGATTTGTTGGAGAATCGGAGTGAGCAAAAGCATTATCTTCACGAAGATTTGAGTAAAATGCACATGCGTAATGACGGAATTCACCGAATTTAGGGGTTAGATAGGAAGCAACAATGGCAGTTTTCATCATCATCGTTCATCAACGATCAAACAATGTTCTGTTTTCCCTTCTAGAAGGATTTTGTTCTTGCTCTCTGCCTACAAATTTAACTGTAATTTGATGAAGAAGAAACGACGAATCAAGCTCGCGCTTTAAAAATTAGTATAAGTTGTGCTCGAACCCTTTTAAATTCAACTACTCCTTTTAAATTCAACTACTCGCATTTGAGTTATGATGCATTTGACTCAACACGTCTCATTTGCTCAAACAAATTCAACAAGTCACGTCTCATTTACACATGTAATAGATACTCACATACAACTATAAAGCGCCAACAAAATTGTTACACATAAACAACACGCAAAACCAAAAGATTCACATCACTAACTATTTTACCGTTACCTCGAGCTCTCTTAAGTTTAATGACTTTCGTTTGAGCATAGGCGATTTCGAGTCGATGCGTCTCATTTACGCATGTAAATGATACCTCATATAATTATGAAGTGCCATCAAAGTTGTTACAAATGATCAACACTCCGAAACCAAAATATACATATCATAAACTTTTTCCTTATTTTCTATACATTAATATACCACTAGATGATATGATTACTTCATCAGACCTTATTGTAAAACAAGACTATATGATTTCTCGTTGAGGCCCTGGCTAAAAAAAGACCAACAACTCTACGAATCACAAACCATCACTTATAGATTTTACATCTATTTTACATCATCGGATATATTAATATAATACAATGAATACTATACATGGAAAGATAAATTAAAATATAACAGAAAACAATCTAACCATCATTTAAAAAAAACAACAATGAAATGAATAATGTTATAGCTAGTACACGAAATTGAAGTAATGTATACAGAATTTACAAATCTTAATTTGAATAATAAAGAATTATACGTTGAAGACAAATATCAAACTACATACATCAAGAAATTACATATGTTTTATTATTATATTAAGATTACAATTCTTACAGCAAAACATGTATCACCAGCCGCGCCAACCACCCCAACGCCTACCATCCGGACGTGTTGGCATCGGTGCTGGAGTTGGCGTTGTCATTAGTCCTACTCGTGCTTGAACAGGTGTCGTCACAGACGTTAAGAAAATAAATAGAATAAAAATAGCTAAGAATAAAACAATAACTCCATGTGATCTCATATTCACAAATTGCATGAGTTGAGGTTTAGTGTATGTGTGTATATCTAGCTATAAGTGTGTGTGTATATATATGCTTGTTAAGTTTCGTATGAATGCATGTAACCTAATTCAAATATATTGTATTACAACTTGCACCAACCTTCCAAGATAACACACAAATACGTATTTTTCATATTAGGAATTAGTTGGATGCTATATTAAGTTATACTCATTCACAAATCGTAAAGTATGACACTCTTCGATGGTACAGGCTGTCCATCGTTGAAATGGATAGAACTTTGAATAGTCGAGACCAGGAGGCCATGGCTAAAACATCGATAATCTCGTATATGATATATGTACCAAACATGCCCCCGAAGCGGAGATGCACGTAAAAAACATGCATGTTCATGTTATGTTGATAACAATGTATTGGTTATATTTGTTGTATATTGTTATTATCATTGTAAAAATACAAATTTAAAAGCTCTGACAACTAGATAATTTTTTTATTAGAAAAACTAAAACTAAGTAATTTTTATGATGCATAGATGGGAGAAAATAAAATTAAAAATAGTTTTTTCTGCCAGCACTACTACTTACTTACGTCATTTCTTGTGGGACGAAGTGAAAAGACGTTTTATACCAATCCCACTCCTTTGTAATTATAAACTAATATTTGTAGTGTTTAAATTTAAATGAAATAATTTTGTGAGTTTTTGTTTATTGATTTCAGGTGTATGAGATCTATAAGTAAATTATATAATTACTAAAAAAGGCACCGTGTACAAAGTCCTGATCCATTATAATATAGATGCACATCGTTTGAATTCCAAGTCCAATATTGTTTTCTTGTCATGTTCACACATACAAAAGTCATGGTCTAAGTGCAATCTCTCGTTACGCATCCTTTGAGAAAAGTATTTGATTGAAGAAGAAGTCATCAAAGCTTGTTAAAAAGAAAATCACATCGTTTCACGTTCGAATTCATTAACAAAAAATACTCGTTTAAAATTACGTAAACCATCTGTGGTATGTACTCTGTTATGATCCACACACGTGTTTAATTTAGTGTATTTGTTAGATTGGGAAGTTAACACAACACGTTAGTGACTCTTTAATCAAAATGACATGGTTTTGTATATAATCTTTTAAATAAAAGGATATATTAATTTTATAATTTGAATGTGAATATTGATATTTGGTAATGTTATTCTGTTGCCTTAATTACTTTACTTTCTTAGATGTGTTGTGTGAATCATTGTAATAATCTTGTTGAACACATGTGTGATTCGTGCTATCAAACTATTTATACATCACCGTATTAGTCGTGGTGTGTCGTTTGTGTTATTGAACGGTTACATTTAATTGTGTTCACAAGTTGTTTTGCGTAACTTGTTTGTTAACATGTTTGTGTATGTGGGTGCTTAAAAATTGACATGTTTAGTTAAACATGTTATGCCTGAATTAACCAGTCACTATAAATTTGTCAAATCGTGTTCGATTAATTTAACACAACTCGATTTGAAAAACCAAACCCTGTCAATTATTTTCAAATGCATGAGAAACATCAAGCAATGAATTCCAATAAATTTATATTATAGACTTTTTAGAAATAGATAAAATTAAAAGAGTGTGATGATATAAGGGTCATTTTTAAAAAGTGCCCCGACATGAATTTTAACCTTTCTTATTTTTTTCCAGTTTTTTTAAGATTGTTTTCAGTTTTCTAAAGTTTCAGATTACTTTAGCTTTTCCTTAATTAATAACGTCTAAACTCTATTATACTTTATAAATATATCCGGTTAATAGCGGTAAATTAGTAATTATTCTATAAACAAGTAAGCATACTAGTGTTTGATTTTTTTATAGATAATTGGTTGAGTATACTTCAATAGCGCGATGTCTCATCAAACAAATGAGGTTACATATATCAAATAATAATATTCTCTCCATTTTATTGATAACCACATAAGGCTGTGGGAAGATGAGATGATAGAAAGGAGTTGTGGTGGAAGGTGAAAGATAGTGAGGAGGTTGAGAGATAAAGATATAATAGAAAAAACATACATACGTATATATATAACGACGGAACCAGAAACTTTTTCTTATGGGGTCTCTATTTTTCAATGATGTACTTTGCAACATAACAATATAAAATTTTTCCAGTTGTCTGATCGGGTCGGGTCAGGTTGAGTCAGAATATAATTAAGTTGTATTGGAAATGTTAACACAAATACAATACTCAAATAACGTGTCAGACACTGAAACCCTAATTATATAGATAGTATTAATTCAAGATATGATTTAATTTACTAATACAAAACTCAAATGCAAGTTATATCTATTTGCCCCATAATTCAAATGATTCGACCAAAATGCTGACAACAAGATGGTGCAAGTGCATTGATTTGTATTGTGATCATCCTTGAATTGTTATGAGATAGAATATAATAAGGATTCTACATCTGTAAGATCTTCATTTGCCCCATAGTTCTGTTTTTGTGTGCAGTGCTTTAGAATAAGGATATGCTGCTAAGCAATTTGTGAAGATACTTCCTGATAAAGTTATTGTTCACTAGGTGGTTTAGTGGCAGGATATGCTATTGGAAAACTTTATGAAAATGCTATTGCAAAACTTTATGACTTACATTATAGGTTCTAATACAGTGAAATACCTTATTAACAAACAATTGATATATATATATATACACACACACACCCATATATATATATATATGTGTGTGTGTGTGTGTGTCTATGGTGGGATTAGAAATGTTAATTTAGAGAAAGAGTAATGAAAGAGCGATGTGAAGCGACAAAAAAAGCCTGATCATGTGTTACAGTAGTACTGGTAGGAATACGTCTCTAACTTTTTGTCGTCCTAAATCATTCATGCCAAGTAGATGTATACCACAATGACATCCCCAGTCTTTTTTTTTTAACGGCTGAAATTGCATAGAAAAAAACCTAGCAAGATGCTAGGGATACATATCAAACACCATTATAATGCAAAGTTACATCAATTATGCCACTCGACATTCATCCCCATTCTTAAACAATGCAATTGGTTTTGATTCACGCTATCCTTGTAAATCTTGGATCTCAAAACCTATCAGCCTCATGTAGAGATAAATGGTTTTGTTGTCTCGATGCTATGCAAACACCCACCTAAGCATTTGCATCATTTCACCCTTTGTTCATAGCAAGAAAGACCATAGATTTTGTTTGTTTATAGAGGTCTTGCCATTTGTGGCTTATTTGAGAATGGTAAATGGTCGCCTAACAACTTTTGTTTTGAAGATATAATGGCTACCAAGCTCACAATGGTTCATGTTAAATTTAATACAATTTTAGTGTTTATTTAAGTTTTAGGATGTATCATGTATGTGTGTAGTAACTTCAACAACATAGTGTGTGTAATTTTTAAAATGCATGAACAATGACATATAAAAATGTACATTTTGGAAAATGAGACTAAAAAAGTTAAATAAACTAACATTTATTCAATAAAAGGAATATGAAATGTACTCATTTTACATGTCTATTATTCATAACACATGACAGTCTTTTACTAATTATTCTAAAAAAATATGTATTAAAGTACATTGATCTCTCTTAATGTAAGCTACGCAACATTGTTAATAAGACTTCAGGTAATCGTTTATCCCTGCGAACAACTGGCATTTCAGTCTTTAAGTTTTAGGATGTATCATGTATGTGGTGGTGCTCTTACCGATGTGGGTCTACTGTTTGCACAAAGGAAATTGTGAGCAAAATGAATCCATAAACACATTTATACCTTTGTGGATGAATCCATGTTGTTGTGTTAAACGGGTCAAACACTAGTTGACATATTTAACATGATGGGTGAACTCAAACACAATAGGTTTAACTAACATATCATTTTCTTAACAATTACACGAGCATGTTTATAAGTGACCACATGACATGATTAACGCGATTAAAGAGAACCAGATCAACAATATGAGTGATATGAATTGTCACATGATTTAAACAAAATTAAATATAAATGCTTCAAAAACACGTATGGAACGACATGCTTAAGACAATAACTCGCACTATTTGCGCTAAGCACATTAAAAATGTCATAACTAACACGATAAAACCACGTTGTTTTGATATATGTTTCATAAGTAGTCTATTACACATGATAAGTTGAATTGTGTTATGCATGTCATACACGTTTTGAGCATGTTGAACCCTTTTCATTAACAACCTACTTATGACCCAAACCCATTTACCACAAACATTAACCATATCTAGCTTTGTATAAATCATTGTTGTGTCAACGGGTTATGTTATAAATTGCCAGCTTTGTCTATGTATATGTGTTGAGTATAAATTATAGTAGTTTCTAGTGAATAATCTTGAAAACATGAATATGAGCAAACACGATAACAAGATAAATAACTTATTTTTATTTTCAAGAAATTATAGTTTTTTACAAAAAAAAATTGACCTCTTCTTCGATCTCATATCCAGTGACCCCAACATCTCCAACTACCGCCTCAACTGCTTGCATGATTGTGTTGCGGCCCTTCTTCTGCTTGCAGATTTACAACCATATAAGATGATGACATCTGCAAAGAAGATAGCCAAAAAGAAAACAATGACACTCGTTGATCTCATATTCACTAACGAGTAATCACACAATGTTTAAGATATACATCGTATTCTAATCTAAGAATGTATGTATTTTATATACACATCTTTTGAAAGAGTTTGGATTTTTGAAGTGAAGTCTAATTATTCTTTTGTTTCTACTTAGAAGTTTGAATCATTCAAACCCCATTATTATATAAACTATATTTGTTTTTATATACAAGTCAAATAAGATATTAAATCGACACTTGGCTTTTTTCAATTTACTTTTTGTTTTTAGTTTTTCAAGAACAAACTTTGAAACAATAGTAAAGTTGTTGTCATATGATCATAAGAGGTTAATGGTTTGAATAGAGGAAACAATCTCTTACAAAGAAAATAAAGGGTAAGATTGTATTAATTAGACTTGTGTTGACGTGACATAAAAATATAATCTGTTTATAAATAAACTAGGTTGACATGATGCACAAGACTTCTTGACTTCTTTAACGATGAAATAATATTTCATACTCATGTGGTTCATTTACTAATTATTAGTGGTCACATGAGCTACGAGGATCAATACACAATTTCACTTACACTGTGACTTTCATAACAAATATGATATATTTATAAATAAACTAAGTTAGAACTCATGTATTACATGACTGAAGTAAATAAAACATATTAAAGTTATTAGTTTTATAAATATTTTATTTTTTAGATGTTATTATCTATTGGTGAACTAAAAATATAATAAATATTTATAAATTATAACACATACTGAATTATTAGAAATTATTACTCTATATTTAATATGTATTAATAAATTATTAAAATAATTACATTTATATTTTAGATGTTTAATAGTTTAGTTTACTTATTTACAATAATTATCACTTAATATGAGAGAGACAAAAAATACAAATATAAATATATATTTTGTAACATATTTTAGTTAAAAAAAAGTCAAATTAATTGTTTTTGTAAATTTTATTTTTATTACGAGATATATGCGAGAAAATAATTTTTTTGATATGATAAAATGATGATACATGTATTAAGAAAAACTTTTTTTATTATAAGTTATAGATAAGTTGACTTTGGGTTATATTTGATTGTGTAGTATACTCTAACGTTCTAGGCATGATAACTGATTGTTGGTGAATTTTTTCACAACCTTTACCACTATATAACCACAATTAATAATCTTTACACATAAATAAATACCAGCCATATACACTAGTACACACTTTAATTTTTATACATTTCACTCTCAAACATAAAAGCTAAACAACCCACACAATATTATGAAAAATATTATGGGTGGAACACCCCCCGTTTGGTCGACTACCAAACGTTTTCAGGTATCGATTTTTTTTATCATAGTTTAATTTAATTTGTATTGATTTAAGAAATTAGTAAATTGTTATTATTATTACTATTTGATGAATCGTACCTCAATTAAGGTTATTATTTTTTTAAGATACGGCGTTAAGGGGTTTAGAGTCAGGGGCAAAACTATGCCGAGGATAGGAAGTCAAGTGACCCAATTGATTTTTGAGCCGGTAGTGTACCATGATAATATTCAATTTTTGAGTTAAGTCATAATTTTTCAGGAGATAAACAGTTTAGTATTTTTACATTCAAAAACTAAAATATGTTATTGGTTTATTGGTTCAACATGCTTATAAATAGGAAAGAGGTTGCGGGTTCGACCCTAGCTGTTTGCATTTTTTTTATACCTAATATTCAATTAGTAAAATTACCAATTTACCCTTATTTATAACTATGTAAAAACCCTAGCCCTGCATTCCACCATCGTTCTCCAGGCTGCCATCCCCCCACACCGATCTGCCGCCCTGTGCTGGTGGCTGCCATTAATCCGGCGACCGGCGGCCCATTGAAGTTTTTAACTATTAATCTTTCAAGATTCAAGGTTATTTTTTCTAAATTAGTTTCTTTATGTATTGTCATACTAAGGGATTGAATCGAGGAAGATGGTAGACACTAGACAACTAACTTGTTTAATTTGTCAATATAGGTATTTCTAATTCTAATTACATTCAAAATTTACGAAATCTATAAGTTTTTTTAAGATAAAGATGCAAACTTTTGATTAATCATGGCAATCTTTTTGCACTTGTGTTCATAGTTGAGACTTTACGACCTAGACATTAGTGTTGCTTTAAATCTTGAATGATATGATTAGCAAATTCATTTGAGTGAGATTGGTGCTTGATTTCGCTATGTTAAAGTGATTTCCCTAATGTGTGAATCTTTGGTGATTGCAATTTTTGGGATATCAAGTAGTGCTTAATGTTGTTATGTAAAAGTGACTTCAACATGTGCATCTGTGAGTAGTATTTTCAAGCAGAATGTGAAGGAACTCCTACATGATTTCATGTGGTTTGATCACCCTTTTGTGACTAATAGTTTCTTAATGATAATTGTTAGATGTGTTTAAATCAATTATTGGGATGATTATTGCAATCGTCTTTCAATATTTATTGGATTAGGACTGATTTTTAGTGCCCTCAAGCTAATTTTATCATATTCCTCGTGTTAGGATCATAAGGAAATTATTAAATTGTATGGAAAAGGGCCCAATTATAAAACTTGAACTATCTAAAAATAAAATGTGAAAATTGTGGTCTAAGGGTTGTATTTTTACAAGTGATACTTTGATGTGCTTATCTCTTAAGTTGATTGAAGTTGTAGTTCCTTTACATATGAAATGAGTAAGTCATGAATGTTAAGCAATCTTCTCCGAATGTTTAGAGTCGGTTTGTGTTATTACGTGTTTCTTTGAAGTACGCTTTTGTTGACAAACATGTCTATGCTCTTCTCTTATTGTCGGTCAGACTGAACTCGATGAAAATGGATAAGCGAAAGCAAGGAAACAAAATGGAAGGAACTTCAACATACATGGATATGAAAGCCACCAGGATGGAACTGAAATCGATATTGAGAGATATCGAGTATATGGGTAATGATTTGTATCTTTGTTCACCTTAAAGAATATCAGAATTTGTAATTTTAGATTAGAAATACACAATAATTTCAAATAAAAAACAATCAGAAAGACACAATGGAGTTTTGGTGGTGCATGGTTGTCGTGAGCTTGTGATGTAAGGTGTTGGGTTAAATCCCAGTATCCCACAACGAGCCCATCCATCGGGCCAGCACTTTGTGTCAATGTTATATTGATTTCATTAGAAGCATATATCTTCAGTGAAACTCATGTTATTAATAACTATAATTTGATTTTTTTTTTGCATATATATGCATTCAGGCCCAACTCATATGACATGGAAAGAGAAAAAGGCTTTGGAAAACAAGAAAGTAGTATCTCTTGGTGGGAAGGTGAGATTTATATAAGAACAAGAGTAACTTTTTTATAAAATTTGCTAAGAAATTAGACCATGAAATATTTTTATTTAATATGTTATACTGTCATAGCCTCCCAAGAAGCAGAGACTGCCTTTAAGTGTAGCGCGAGTAGCAATGAAAAACCAGAAAGAAAGGGATCAAAAGATGTTACAAGAGGTTCTAAAGTTTCTCTTATAATACCTCCTTTTTGGTTACAAATCTTCTTTAGTGTAACTGAAGTTGCCAGCATTGTTTTTTAACAGAATATCTTACTCGGACAAGTTGGAGGGAAGCGTGGGAACCGTAGCAAACAGGCATCTGCCTCGCATAAACCCGAGGACAGAGTACTGATGTCAACTGCTGGACGTTTTAGAAACGGTGTACTTGATGTTAAAGATTTGTTGAAATCTAATGGGGCTTCTGGTGACCATGATGGCTTCAGAAGTCATGGGTTTGGTGGTGGTTCTAGTAGCCATGGTTTTGGTGGAGGGTCTGGCGGCCATGGTTTTGGTAAAGGCGGCAAGAAGAAGGGTGGGAAAAAGAACCGCGGAAAGAAAGGTGGCCGTCGGAAAGGCCATTAGACTATAGATACACATGGTTAGTTCATTGGAATCTAAAGGGTTCACAAGTTTTGAAATGAGACTCAAATGGAAATGGTTTATTTGTACAATTAGAGTTGATTTTGATTTTGATACCAGTGAACGACTGTAACTGTCTTGTTTGATTTTAGTGTTTTTAAATTAACAATTTGTTTGTGGTGGTAGAAAACATTGTACTTGGTGTAATGGTGTCCTACTGTAGTCCTGTTATAGAGAACCTATGCAAATATACTCTTGCATACCAAAAAATTTGAGCATAAAATGACTAAATATATCACACATACAAGTATCTCACATTGCTATCAAGTAATTTGCTACCATATTGTTTATTTTGAGTAATTTGCTACCATATTGTTTATTTTGAGTAATTTGCTAACAAGTATATCACTAAAAGAAATCAAGAAATTTAATATTCTTAAATTTTTTTTTAACTTTATTTGTAATGTAAAAAGTTACTTTCCCTGGATTCTATATTCCCACATAAGTAAAGAATAAAAAATGTTAGCGATGGAGTAAAATTCTGCAAACATTTAGAAGTTGATGCTTTAGCTAACAAGTCACATGGAAATAGTGGAGTAGAAGCATTCTGCCAGAGTCCAAAAGACAAAGTACATGGAACACATTTGATTCATATCTTTCATGTCAAGTAAGAATGGTGGACGATGGAATTCATGCATCAATTTGTAAAAGTAAACTAACATCAACCAAATATACTTGTGTATGGGTTTGTTTAGACATTTGTCCCCATCTCTTTAACTTAAACAAAAACAACATTTATCTCTAAATTTTGTTTACTTTTTAAAAACCCTCACATCCCATTCACCATTTTTTTTGGACGGCAAATATGATATGTATTAATATAAGAAAGTAGGCTAGCAAGTAACTAAAACCCCAACAATACAATACAAAGAAAAACAACAACAATGTTACCAACTCTATCATCATCTTATTGTGTACATTTATTTTATTATTACATAGGCATAATAAAATTTAAAGAATAAGAATAGTAAGCTATCAAATACAAAAGGTTATTATTACTCTCGAGAACGAGATGTATAGTTGTTTAACTATTAATTCTATAATTTAGAGACGAAAAACAAAACAGAGAAGGGAATGTGAGTGCTCTTACAAGGTAACGCCGAACTTGTAAATGTTTCAGTTTTACATTCTCATAACCGGCCATTTGACTATTTCGGTTAATTTGACTCTCGGAAAGGATGATCTAGTTAATTTGTTTAACGTAGTATGAACATGGGTGGATTTAAGTTAATTTCAATAAGAGCATTCATAGTGGATTCCATATTTTTATCCATATAATTGTACTAAAAAACATTACATTTTTCTCTCTTATTTTTAATTAATAATATTTTTTATATTTTTATCATTATTTTTTTTTCTCTTACACTCACAACCACTTTCAAAAATATTAAAAAATTATAAAAGTCAAACATTAAATTATCAAATATATTGATAATAACGTTTTCTCTATCCTTCACTGAAACCACTTAAAATTATTTTCTATAATATAAGAAACATAATAAGATATATTTAAAACATAAATATAATATAATATATATATATAATATATAGGAATCCATTCAAATGAAAACTATTTTTTTGTAAAAAAACAAAGGAATCAATCTACACCATAGATTAAATGATTAAAGGCTAGAGATGATGTGGGTATAAAAGTAATTTTCTTTTATTTTAGTTAATCATAGAATAAATTAAAAGGGTGTAACCGTAAATTGTACTAACCCACTTTTTTTTTAATTTATCGTTTGTTTTTTGAAAACCAATTACAAAGCAAACATAAACATCAATTTCAAACACTTATTATATATTAAAAAATCTTTATTAACAAGCAGCGAGAGAAAGTAGGATAAAAGTTATTTTTAAAATTATTTTTTGATACCTAATATTAAATAAAACATATAAAATGTACACTATTTCTCAATTATTTTTAAAAAATTGTTTTCAAAACTAATTTTTTTTCACAAATTCTAGTTAGATCAAATTTTATGTGAAAGCTCACAGTGTGAAGATTTAAGTAAATTCTTTTTTTATTCACTAAACTCTTTTCACATGTATTGATTTTATGCCTACATATATAAATATCATTAAAAACAACCCCATTTCGATTTAGTATAAAACTTTTTAAATTAAATACATGCAAAATATATATCCACATATGCATATAAATGTCCAAAATTGTTCCTACTTAGTATTTCTTGTTTTATTCAACAAGTAGATCTTTCTTAAATAACTGGCTAGCAACTCTGAGGTGTTGCATGAAACTCGATTCGAGAGGTTAACTGATTAGAGCATGCTAAATGTGCAACTAATTCTTTTTATCCAGCTTCACCTACAAAATTATAGTCAACAAATTATCAAAAAATCATGAATCAAAATATTATAAAGTATGAACTACACCTAGATCAATTTAAATTGAGCACTAACTCGTATTTTTGAAATCGATGTCGATTTTAAGCTACATTATTGCATATTATAACTAGTTTGCATATGTGAATAAATGCTTATGTGCATAAATGCATATATTCATAATGCATATAAGCATTATTACTTACATACATTACTCCACGTAGTGTTTGAAAGACAACATATTATTCATAAGTCATAACAATAGATCCAATCAATCTTAATTATTCCCTAAACATTAAATATCTATACGTGACAACATCTCGTTAAAAAATGACTTTATTTATAACGAACTTATAATTAGTAATTGTTTAAATTGTTACAAGATATATGCTTATATTATAAGGTTTGCATGGCTTTGAGCCATATTATACTATGATTTTAATATATTAACTTATTTATGCATCTTTGTAATCATTTGTTAAATCATCACTTCTACTCTACTCATATGTACATTTCACTCTTTGAAAAAAATATTTAGTTGCATATCAACTTGTATCAAACAAGCTAGTAAAATATGAATACAAACAAGTTATAAAGAGATTAAGCAAAGTCTTACTTTTCACACTAAATTAACAACATTTCATTAACTTTATCTCTGCTAAAAACTAACAAACACATCATCCAACAAAACAATATGCAAAAATTAAATCTTGTTGTTAAGAAACAAGCAATACAAAAATATTGGTGAACACTATCTACGGGTGCACGTTTGCACATTTATCGCAAGTAACAAAACCGAAAATACGAGGTTAATAATAACTAAATACGAGGCTAACAGTGACCCAAATACAAGGCGAATCTCATTGAACATTAAGAACAACAAGATGGGTAGACGAGTGTTCGAAAGAATAGACGGAAAACTGGTCGGGACCTTCGGAACTAACCTTTTTCGCCGGAATAATGTAAGGTACTTGTCTAGAATGATTGCTATTAGTAATCTAGTCACTACCGCCATGCCTGTGCTATAAAGCTCCATCAACAAGACTTGAAACGCCACGAAAGACTTGAAACACCACGATAATATCTGTGCCAACCATGAGAGATATCGAATTCACAATTGTGACCATCATTCCAACCATTTGTTGCCACCGCCTCGCACCATAACTCTCCATCAACACACACGTTAATCATGACGCGGCTATTTCCGGTGGAGGGTGGGCGGGAACCACCAAATGTCGATTCGTGGCTCTTCCCTTTCTGTCGTGACGATCTGGATCAAATATGAATCAAAATTGATTTTTTTTGCTTCATAAAATAGCAATTCGTTCACAGGTTGGTTTTGGAAGGGAGGGAACGGTTATGTTCAAGCCATTAATATAATTTAAATTTAATAAATTACTTTCTTGCCCTTTTAAATAATTATTTAACTACAAAAATCTTATAATAATTATTATTAATTTGATTGGATAAGGGTGGTTTTTTTAGTTTTTTACAAAATTTTGGTTTTCATGTTTATATGTCCAGCCTGGCGCACGTGTCATAAAGAGCGCGTGAGAAACAAAAGCGCGTGAGATACATGCTTCGAAAAGAAAAAGTGTAATAATAGTAGGGATGACATCAATAACGTAGATAAAAGAAAGATATCAAATCCGTGGTCCGAAAACCTAAAATCTAAAATATATCTTCTCCTTTTAGTCCCTTCACTATCAATTACTTTCCACAAACCCCCCTTTTAAATGCAATCTCTTGCCTTCAAGGCCACGTGCCTACGTCACCTCAAAAAGTAAAATCAAAGAGGTAAAAAGAGACGAATGAACATGAATAATCAACAATAATCTTTTTTAATGCTAAATATATGATGTTGTTTCGTAAAATAATACATATTTTTATTTTCTTTCATTTTTTTAGTTGTTCGGGAAAAAAATAAACATGTTAATTGATGCTTATCGAACAATATTAATTTCTTGTAGTTGTTTGTTTATTATCAAGTAAACATATATGTTCATTGATTGTATATAACATTTATAAAAGGTAAACAAACGCAGTGAATGTTTAATTGTTTATGATTATAAATAAAACAAAAATGCGCCTTCCTTAACATAAATGAACATGCAAATTAATTTTTGTTATCAAGTTTTAACGCAAGTTGAAATGAAAATAGTCAAATAGAGAGTGTTGACAAATTAGATAAGAAATATAAATAATATTTATTGTTTTTCAAAATTAAACCAAAAAGATAAAATTACATATTATAAAACTTTTTAACAAACAAATACAAAAAAAAAAATCTAAGAAACATAAATGAACATGTTATCAAACATGAACATAAATAAATAAATTTCAACTTTATTTTCATTCATTTCACTTTTTAAACAAACAAATATAAATAATTTCCAGTCAAAATAATTGAATGTTTGGATCACTCTCAACCGTAAAGTCAAATAGTGTTTGTTTTAATGTTAAATCTAAATGGCCATGACAAATTATGTTTTGTAACGTTTTCCGGTTTATTGTTTAACGTCGTTTTGTAAAATGATTTATTTCAAAAGCTATTAAGTGGTTCTCATCGGTTAAAAACTTAAAGTTTCATCTCTCTCTTATCGTTATCGAACCAAGCTGTTCCTCCGAGAAAACGGTTTTAACCACATTGACTATAAACTAGAACTGCAAACGAACCGAACGAACACGAACAAAGTCTTGTATTCGTTATTAAAAATAAACTCGTTCATTAACTGTTCACGAGCAGTTACCAAACAAGATTTCTTGTTCTTGGTCGTTCATTAAGAAATGAATATTTTTGTTAACTATTCACAAACACTTGTCGAATGCAAACAAACATAAACAAAAGCAAACAAATGTTTATAAACATAAAAAACATAAAAAAATTTAATATCACAGACGAATGCAAATGCTAATACAACTAGTTTAGAATAAAATTTGTAATATCACCACAAAAAGTACACAAAATATACTAAATATAAATAAGTAATTAACATAAATATCAAAAAACAGTTTATATAATTGCAGTAAAATAACTAATATAAATGAACATAAACAAACACATTAACAAACATTCACAAATGAACATTAACGAATATAAATGAACGGACACGGTTTGTAATGTTTATGTTTGTTCGTTTAAATAAGCGAACAAAATTTTTTAGTTCATGTTTGTTTATTTACTAAACGAACGAACATAAATAAAACTTTTTGCTAAACAGTTCACTAAATGCTTATTTCGTTTCAACCTTACCACAAACCAAACCTACTTCGAACCGAATCAGTTACCGGCCCGACAGTTTTATGCACCTCTACCCCCTAAGTGTTAATTCGATAAAACATATATATGTTAAGGCTGTGCATGTATAAAAAACATGTTTGTACATTCACCTACTATTTTTATACGTTTCTCTGTATTATTATCGTGGAACAATATGGCACGCAAGCTGAAGCAAATATGAAAACGAATACCTGCTTTTAAAATTTAAAAGTTTATATATTAAACAACCCATATACGATATTAATATTGATTTTGTAAGAATATATAAAAGGTGAAATGTATAAAAGAGCTAGTGTCATGATCAATCACGTGAGGTAAGTATTAAAATCATAGAGAGATAGGGGATGTACACACTCCCCAAAGTAACTCTGAGCCTGTGGTTAACCCAGAACTCGAGGTGCTTCTTCCTGACAACACACCCCGCTCAAACACAAAATAGCTTTTTTTAAACGTAGAATATGTGTAATTTTAATAAGACGATTGAAATTTGTTGTTCGAAAAATCTATCACCTTAATTTTGAGTATTTTGTTTAAAGTAAAATTTAAAGGTTTGTTTGTTTTTTTAGAAATATAAAAATTTTATTAGCTCAATTTTGATTATTTTATTTAAAGTGAGACTTAGTGTTGTTTGTTTTTCAAAAAAACTCTTTTTAATTTTTTTTGGTCTACGTTGCGCAGACGTTGAGACCTGTAAATTTTTTGTTTTTTCGAAAGATTTTGTATTTAAAAATATCTATGCAAAGTCTGCATGGTGCAGACTTGACACAACCACAAAAGGATTCGAAAGTGTGCCGAGGATTAAACACCATCACCCACAACCACCCATGTCCACCACCACCGTCCGCCACCACCACCGCCCAAAACCTACCATACCACCACCGTTGAGCACTGCTGTATACCATCACTAGTTGAGGTTAATAACATGCAAACGTTAAAAAATATACACTATTTTTTAGGGACTGTAAATGGTTGATCCATCTATTACAAGTGAATTTTTACCGTTAAAAAATAACGATAAATAGTTATTATTATTATTATTATTATTATTACGTCTCTATTACAAGTGAATATTTAAAATAAAATACTTCTGAAGCTTTGAAAACCCTAAAGTGAACCCTCTCTCTCTTTCTCTCTGTTATATATTCCACCATCATCCAGCTATATAAACAAGAAGGGATAGTACACTGATAAAAAGCCTGCTGCTTTTTTTGTTTTCTTTGATCAATCTTCGGCTATCCATCCATCTATCATCAACCTTTAATCTCTGGGTGGTTTTAGGGTTCTTAAGTGTCCCATCTAATCTTTGACTAACAACTGATTTGATCTATAACTCACCGTAACAAAAAACAAAACAGTTCTTGTGGAGCCTACACAATTTCCCTCTTTGCCCTTTTCACCCTGCCTTCATTTCTCTCTTCTTCCACCTGTTCTACAGTCAGATAGAAACACATTTATATACATACACATTATATCATACATACAAAAAGATTGATATATATATATATATATATATATATATACACAAACATAATGCAGCAGCACCTGATGCAGATGCAGCCCATGATGGCAGCTTATTATCCCACTAATAGCGTTACTACTGATCACATTCAACAGGTTAGTTTTAGCTTTTAATTTCTTAAATCCTTCATGAGTCTTTCATTTTACTTTTAATTCTCTCTCACACACAGCACACACTTAAAGACTCCACTTCATGTGTGTTCAACTTCTACTTTGATCTTTTTGTCTTCCCTTTATCTTTTTGGCTTTTACTTGCTTGTTTCATCATCTGCAACAGGTTTCCTTCACTGGTAAAACTTTCTTTTGCAGATTTGTTCACAATAACTTTATTATTTATCATTGTTGGTGGTTTTAATTTGTGTGTTCATGCATTTTTAACTAAAGAACTACAAAAATCAGTTTTTTTCTTCCAAAAACTAGTATATCCCATGTATATATCTTGTTTAAATCTTCTGGGAATTTGTCTTTAAAATATTTGGTTTTGGGAATATATTATTATGTAATATCTTGGTAATCTGTGAGTTAGATTCTGCATTAAACATTCTTTATTTTCATTAATATCTGTGCATGCGCATGCTTATCGATGCCTATTGATTTATGTGTTGGCCTTTAGCTATCCAGGCATCTTGCTAGTTTTATATGCAGATTTTAATTATTTAATCAGGATATTATTATACTAATAAAACATGATAGATTCTAAATTAATTGTGTACTAGACATAGTATTTGACTATTGTTTAGTAGGGTAGAATCGTATCAGATTGCGTTGTACAGATCAATCTTTTAGTTTCAGATGCTGATCTATTGGTAGACCTGGGAACTATAAGTGCATGGAGATCAACAAACTTGTAGTGGTGCTTAAAACTTATGGAGTGAAGTCATGTAGATGAAGTTTTTTTATCATGGGTGTACCTTGGTTTGATTAGTGATTATAGGTGGTACTGGCGGTTTAAGGCGTTGAAAGCCTCGATCTTTGATGCTTTTAGGTCTTGATGTAGGCGATTAGGTAATGCCGGAAGGTCTTTATGTGGCTACCTTGGTCTTGATTAGTGTTTGTGGTTGTTTCGTAATGTGGTTTACAGCATTAGTTCACCCGGTTTGCCTTAGTGTTTAGGGTTTTTCGATAGGATGACCATTGCTTAACTTATGGAAATGAAAAAAACTGGTTCTTTGGATGGGTTGGATAACAGATAAAAAATGCTAAGGAAGTCGAAGCCATAAAAAATGCTTATCACATCTTTATAATTTATAAGTAGTCCAACTATGTTAGCTTAGCTAAATATATAATGTTTATTTTGAACAGTTATGAAACAGGCCCCCCTTGAATTAAAAAACCATGGCCCATTGGGGAGTGAGTCCCATTTTCTGTAGGGGAAAGAGGTGATCATTTGTTACAGATTGGGCAAAATAATTCAAGGGTGGGAGAATAAGGGTACATGCCCCATCTTTGTATGGCTAAATGACTCACTATTGCTTTTGACAGGTGTACTAGGGTTGTGTACATTTTACCTTCAAGGCTATTTTAATAAGATAGTTAGAACATGTTATCTAATATTATGACTTTTGTAATCATATTTGACACATTATTTTTTATAGTGAACATTATGAAATGAATGTGAAATCTTTTTCGTAAACGATTGTTGGCATGTGCAGTATCTTGATGAGAACAAATCTCTGATTCTGAAAATAGTTGAGAGCCAAAACTTGGGGAAAATAACCGAATGTGCAGAGTGAGTGCTTTCAGTTCCTATATTTATTCGTTTCTCTTGAAGATTTTCATAAAGACTCCATATCTGTTGGCTATTTATATGTTAATATTTCTGTTTTTGATTAAATTGCTTGTGATCTTATTATGGTAGAAATCAAGCAAAGCTTCAGAGGAACCTTATGTATCTTGCTGCAATAGCTGATTCTCAACCGCAGGCGCCTGCTGTCCATTCCCAGGTAAATAATTAACTATCAGCATTAGAGATGGGAACGCATGTTTCATCTCTAACGGGTCAAATGGGTAGATTCAGAAGTTAATTAAGACTAGAACGGGCCAAACCTTGCCTAAAATGTACATCTTTATCGTATAAAACCTTTTGGTCATTGTATTATTAGAAAACTAGACTATTAATGAAGTATTTGAAAGACTGAAATTGCTAATTATGTGATTGAAATGCAGTACCCGCTTGGCGGGATGATGCAGCCAGGCAGTCACTACATGCAGCAGCACCAACAAGCTCAACAAATGTCACCACAAGCACTCATGGCTGCGCGTTCATCTATGCTCTACAGCCAGCAGCAGTACTCGTCGCTACAGCAGCAGGCCGCCATTCACAGCCAGCTAGGAATGAACTCTAGTGGTGGCAATGGTGGTGGAAGCAGCGGGCTTCATATGCTACATAGCGACAGCCCATCCGCCGTTAGCGGCAATGGTGGGCATCTAGGTATAGGAGGGTTCCCTGACTTCTCCCGTAAGCAAGACATCGGGCTTTCTATGCCCACCACTGAAGGCCGAGGCAATGGTGAAGGCGGCGAGACGCTTCACTTGAAATCTGGTGATGGAGGTAACTGATGTTTTACTAATGAAAACATCATATCATATGAAGTATGCTAAATGTTAGTTTCAGAAGTAGGTAAGAAGAGTAGAAGTTTGATAAATAACTGGTTAAGATGCTTATAAATGGATTTTGGTGTTGTGTAACACCTCAGAAACTCGAGTTGCACTGTTTGTATGTTGATGAACCATGAATCGTAGACGTTTTTTTTTTTTTTTGTTTTTTTTTTGTTGTAAAGCTGTTAGTTGTTAGTGTTCATGTTCATCCGCTTTTCATGATTTTTTGTGAAATTTACTTGGCAACTTAAAACAATTTAATGGTACCATACGACCCATATGAGTCAATGACCATGTCTATCTAAAACAACTTGTGTGCATGTATTATATTGTTATTATTATTTATAAAACAATAAAATAGAAGAGGGGGAGGAGGAAAGAGTAATGGATGACAAATTATATTATCGAGACATGCTCATTTATATTATTGAGATTGATTTTATCTCTGGTATTTATATCTATATATAGAAAGATATAGAAATAATAAAATAAATTAAATATTTTAATAACATATCCTAAATTAAACGATACTACTAATATGTTTATCTGTAGTAAAATAATAATATATTTGAATAAAGTGAAAACTAAATTGTTAAAAGTGAAAACTAAATAGAAACCTTATAAGTCAATTTTGCGTCATTTATTGCATCAAAGTTGTGTTTCTTCACGGCAACTGCCAACATGGCTATGTAGACAAAATTCTTTGGCATACATCCAATGTTGATAGATTCATTGAATGGATGCATACACGAATACATAGAAAAGTCACTTTCTGCTGTTCAGAAGAAAAAAAGATCATTCATTTTTCAGTTATCTTTTCCTTTTCTTTTATTACAAAATAAACAAAAGTATGCATTAAAAAGTCTTACACAATTAAATTATATATAAAGAGTACAAGAAGGGTGAGATGAAGATAGATTTTACTTTGACACTAAGCAAGTAACCGAATCATAAACGAAACCAAACCGAAGATTTAACAAATAGTTTGGTTAAACCATATCCGATTAAGTGAAAATTATGGTTTGATTTAGGTTTTGATATTTGGTAGAACCAAGTTAACCGAGCTAAACCAATTATGCAAATATATATTTAAAATACGTAAATCCTAGTCCTGTCATAGACTAGTAGATGAAATAAATAATTTAAACATGTTAAAATCATTAGTTTTATGAATGTTTTGTATGTGATATGTGATTAAACATTGGTGAAATAAAAAATAAAGTATATCTAAGAATTTATCGATATAAAAATTAAAAAGTTAGAAATTTCAAAATTATATTTAAAAGAACACATTATAGTAATCATATAGTTTATTATGTTTTAATAAATTATTAGAATACGAAAATATAACTTTTAAATATTATTATTTAGTTTACTATTTAAAATCATTTAATACAAGAGAGACTCGAAAAATCTAAATTAAAAGTTAACTAGAAGTCATCTTAAAATCTCTTCAATTTTTTTTAGAAAAATATATATAAATGATACTTGTGGTTTGATCAGATTGACTGATTGATTTCCGGACTTTGAAAATTGCATAGTTAGTTCAAACTTTTATGTAGTAATTACAAGTTTAATTTTAAAATTTTACAAAAGTGCAATGTTAGTCAAAACTAATATGTGGGCTTTGGATCTTTGGTGCCTAAAATTAAATATAAAAGTTAGTTCAAAGTAATTGTTGCAAAGTGGGCTTTGGATCTTTGATGCTTAAAATTAAATATAAAAGTTAGTTCAAAGTTTATGAATTGCATAAAAAATGAATGAAATTATGCTAGATACAAAACATGAAATGATTATACAAATGATTGGACTATCGTTGAATTGCATAAAAAATGAATGAAATTAAGAACAAAATGTGCAATTTGATTAAACCATAGAAATCATCTATGCAAATTTCTTTTTTTTCTTAATCATATATCATTTATGCAATTTTCTCTCTTTTTATTAAGTAGATGGTATAGATATAATCGTCATTTTATGTGCACATTGTTTGATTAACTTAACGCTTACTGTTAGCGTCATAAACATGTAACTAAAGATTCATGGTGCGTGTGATCCTCCGTGATAAACTTTTTTAGGAAGGATTCAACGAGACGCACGTTAAGATTTGTTACGATCTTTTAATCATTACCTTTAAAGATTACACCTATTAATTAACTCGTATTTTATCATGGTTAAAAGAGACGTAATAACGGATAACCCGACATCGAGAGCGGGCCGACCCGATCTCCATATTTACATACAAAAGAAACCCAAATCGTCCCTGAAATTACCCAAATCCCATGCAGAAAATGGGGATTCTGAAACACAGTGTTTGTTTTCATAATCATGTGTGTGTGTGTTTCATAGCCATCAATCTACGAGCAATTTACGCATGACGCAGAAGCAAAGAATCCGGATTCGCAGGGGAGCGATTCAACAATGTCATTCTGTAATCCAACAAGAGAAAGTGAGAAAGAAATCGAAGAAAAACCCAAATCAAACATCCAACAAGAAAAAATCAAATCGAAATCATCAATTGAAATCATGCCCAGAAATCTTCAGTTCTTGCGATTTAATTCAATCAGGGTCACCAATTTTGGGTATGAGTGATCCCCAGCAACTTCAAGACGAAGGGGCCCTGATTATCCGTGGAAAAGACGAAGAACACACACATTTCCCCTGAAAATCAAGGGTTTCTCTAAACTTTCATAATGGTTGGTTATTTATGTTTTCTTTATTGTTTTCTGTGATATATATTTACGTTCGATTGTTATACCCTAAACTAGAGATATAGATTTTGAGGATGATGTTAGAATATTTGAATTGTTATGCAAATTTGACATGATCTTTTAAGCCTTTTAATACCAACATCATCCTGTCTTTTTGACATTAAACTCATAGTTCATTCCAGTAGTAGATGTTTGTAGTAGTAGTCTATGTACATTTGTGCAAGGGTATTTGAATGATTCTATTTATTGATCGTTTCTTTATTGAGAGATTTTAATACTTTTGTATGCACTGTAGAGCACTGCAGTGAATATAACAGCAGGCTCTCATGTTTGGGTTGAAGATACAACTCAAGCATGGATTGATGGGCAAGTTACAAAGATAAAAGGAAAAGAAGTTGAAATCGCGACTAGTGATGGCAAAACGGTCAGTCATTGATATCCTATTTTTAAAATTCAAGTAGCATCTTGAAGTTCATACTATGGGTGGTTTCTTTTTCTTTTCAGGTGGTTGCTAATTTATCAAAAATATATCCAATGGATATGGAAGCTCCAGCCGGTGGTGTTGATGACATGACAAAGCTATCTTATTTGCATGAGCCAGGAGTCTTGCAGAATTTAAGAATCCGATATGAGCTTAACGAAATTTATGTAGGTTTTTCCACTTTCATCTCATATTTTAGTCTACAGAATATACAAGAATTATATACTTACTTTATTTTTAATGATGATAGACTTACACAGGAAACATTCTAATTGCAATCAACCCGTTCCAAAAGTTACCTCATTTGTACGATGCTCATATGATGCAACAATACAAGGGAGCACCTTTTGGTGAACTGAGTCCCCACGTATTTGCAATTGCAGATACATCCTACAGGTTAATTTTATCATTCTAATGTAATGATGGTAAGTAAGAGCCTTTTTTATAATTTAAATGCATGTGTGCTCACCATTTTGTTTCATTTATATTGGATCTAGGGCCATGGTCAATGAGGGAAAAAGTAATTCTATTCTGGTTAGTGGTGAAAGTGGTGCAGGTAAAACAGAAACAACCAAAATGCTTATGCGGTTTCTTGCATATTTGGGTGGCAGAAAAGCTACTGAAGGCCGCACCGTTGAACAACAAGTTCTTGAAGTATGATATATGACGTATAGTTCTATGTTTAAAGAACCTCTTAATTATCCTATATTTTATATTTCTTAAGGCATATGTATCCTAATACACTTGTCACCTTTTTAACTGCAGTCAAATCCAGTTCTTGAAGCTTTTGGCAATGCTAAAACTGTTAGAAATAACAATTCCAGGTCACTAGCTTATCCTTATGTGATTTATGTTCATGTTTTATTTTCCTTTTTGAATTTATTTCTACGTGATAATGCTTAGCCGTTTTGGGAAGTTTGTCGAGATACAATTTGATAAGCATGGGAGAATATCGGGAGCAGCTATCAGGACTTACCTTCTAGAAAGATCACGTGTTTGCCAAGTAAGCGACCCTGAACGGAATTATCACTGTTTTTACCTACTCTGTGCAGCACCACCAGAGGTACTAAGTTTTTACTTTTAAAAAGTCAACTTCACCGGTCAAGATTTGACATGCTTTGCATTGGGTATCAGGAAGTCGAGAAGTATAAATTGGGAAGCCCGCAGTCATTTCACTATCTTAACCAATCAAAATGCTTTGAGCTGGTTGGTGTGAATGATGGCCATGAATATCTTGCCACAAGGAGAGCCATGGATATTGTTGGAATTAGTAAAAAGGAACAGGTATATGTTCTGTGTTGTTGTTTTTCTATATGCAAAATAAGTCGGATTATAAATTCATAACCTATTTTTTTTACCTCGTAGGAAGCAATTTTTAGAGTTACTGCTGCTATTCTTCACCTTGGAAATATTGCATTTGCTAAAGGAAAGGAGGTCGACTCTTCAG
Source organism: Flaveria bidentis (assembly GCA_018326385.1). Lineage (NCBI taxonomy): Eukaryota > Viridiplantae > Streptophyta > Magnoliopsida > Asterales > Asteraceae > Flaveria > Flaveria bidentis. The sequence goes on from BJCM01208561.1 coordinate 26,407, forward strand.
TCCTAAAAGATGACAAAGCTAAATTTCATCTTAATACAGCAGCAGAACTTCTTATGTATGATTGTTTTGAATCCTGAATAGTTTGTAAGTTTTTTTATATGTTTATATTTATATTTAAGTTTACGAGGTTGTGTTAGGTGTGATCCTGTTGGCTTGCAAGATGCATTGTGCAAACGAGTGATGGTAACTCCAGAAGAAGTAATTAAGAGAAGTCTTGATCCTCTTAGTGCAGCATTCAGCAGGGATGGTTTGGCTAAAACAATATATTCCAGATTATTTGATTGGTACAATTTAGTAAATTGAGAAAACTCTGTTAAATGGACTTCTAGTATCTGTTAACTTATTGTCTTCATTTTTTTCTTTTTGTTATCTTCAGGCTGGTGGATAAAATAAATGTATCAATTGGACAAGATGCTGATTCAAAATGTCTGATTGGTGTTCTCGACATCTATGGTTTTGAGAGCTTTAAGAACAACAGGTGATGACAATTAAAATTTTTTCTTTCTGAAAAGTTGTTATTGATCCCAATATCAACAAAACATGCAGCTTTGAGCAATTTTGCATTAATTTCACAAATGAGAAACTACAGCAACACTTTAACCAGGTAGGTTGAATCTTTAAAATTGTTGTTAGAATGAGTTGTTAAAAGTTGAATATCAAAACTGAGATGTTTGCATTTCAGCATGTCTTCAAGGTGGAGCAAGAAGAATATAAAAAAGAGGCCATCAATTGGAGTTACATTGAGTTTGTTGATAACCAAGACGTTTTAGATCTCATTGAAAAGGTATAAAAATAATCACTTCATAGCTATAAATGATCAGATATTGTTATTGTTCCTTCTTTAGTTTATACAGTGTTTGCCAAGAGTATTGTTTTATGTTGGTTTCAGGCCCTTTATCATAGAAAAAAACCGAACAATAGTATACTAGCTATTGATCAAAAACTCCCTAATCGACTCTTATAAATTGGAATCAAAATTTACAACGTAAAGGATAAATGACTCAACTAATTACCCTGACATTTGCAGCTATATAAGCCTCAACCCACGTACTGATAACATGCATTTTCTTATCTTAAAAGCTAGTAACAAACGACCCATTAATAGACCCACTATCTTGACTTCATCAAAAATAATAAAACATGTGATATAACTAAACAATTAAATAGAAACCGTAAACTTTAGCTGATCCATATTCTTGATTTCAACCATCTAATTCTATGATATTGTGTTTATATTGCATGCAGAAACCTGGTGGTATCATTGCTCTACTTGATGAAGCTTGGTATAACATGCTCCTTAACTTATTTTTCCTATATTTCTTTTTTTTTTCTTGAAAGGAGTTATAATTAAAGTGCAGATTGAAGATTTATTTTTCTATATTAATTTTATAATATGAAGTTATGTTTATTTTTTAGTATGTTCCCAAAGTCAACACATGAGACGTTCTCAAACAAGCTTTATCAGACATTCAAAAATCACAAACGTTTTATAAAGCCCAAGTTGTCACGCACAGATTTCACAATCGCTCATTATGCTGGAGAGGTATGCATTTTATCTAAACCATGTTCATTATTTGTTTAAAATTAAAGTATTTCGTTTTGTTAGGTTCATTATCAATCTGAACAGTTTCTTGACAAAAACAAAGATTATGTGGTCCCCGAACACCAAGACTTGTTGAGTGTTTCCAAATGTTCCTTTGTGGCCGGGCTTTTCCCACCGGTAGCTGAAGAGTCCTCCAAATCCTCTAAATTTTCTTCAATTGGTTCCCGTTTTAAGGTATCTTTACTGAAATATTATGATGCTGTATGCTGATGCGTAAGTATGCATACTGTATGCTGATGTGTAACTATGCATGCTGGTGCAGCTACAATTGCAACAACTGATGGAAACACTAAATGCTACAGAGCCTCATTATGTTAGATGTGTAAAGCCAAACAATAAACTGAAACCTTCCATATTTGAAAATGTCAACATCTTGCAACAATTGCGTTGTGGCGTAAGTATATAAGATAATTGTTTTTATATATTATATTCCATTTTTGTGACTAATTCTTCCACTCTTAGGGTGTTTTAGAGGCAATCCGAATCAGTTGTGCTGGTTATCCTACCCGTCGTGCTTTCTTTGAATTCGTAAACAGATTTGGACTTCTTGCACCAGAAGCCTTGGCAGGAAGGTGGATTATATTATATCTTGATCATATTAATATTTCTCTTGACTGTAGTTTTTAATATATTCTGACATTTTTTCATGTCTATGAAGCAACTTTGATGAAAAGATGGTATGTGCAAAGATCTTGGAGAAGACGGGGCTCAGTGGCTTTCAGGTAATCACGGAGTTCATTATATATTAGTACATTTTTTCATGCTTCCAGCTTTGGTTGACTGCATACCTTCTTATACAGATTGGTAAAACGAAGGTATTCTTGAGAGCTGGACAGATGGCAGAGTTAGATGCACTGAGAGCTGAGGTACTTGGCGGTGCGGCAGTCATAATTCAAAGACGTATAAGAACTCATATTGCTCATGAACAGTTTATTGCATTACGCAAGGCTTCACTTTTCTTGCAATCTTTTTGTAGAGGTGAGCTTCTAGAGTATTCTTAACATCATCAAATGTTAACCAGAAAAAAAATTAAATTCTTGTGTTTTAATGTTTACATTCTTGGGAGTTTAGGCAGATTGGCTTGTAAAAAGTTTGAAGAATTAAAAAGGATTGCAGCTGCTATAAAAATTGAAAAACACGTGCGTAAATGGCATGCTTGGGTAGCCTATACTCGACTTCGGGTGTCGGTACTTACAATCCAAACAGGTTTTCGTGCAATTGAGGCTCGTAAAATATTCAGACACAGAAAAGAGACTAATGCTGCAATTAAAATTCAGGTTAATATTTAAAGATTTAAAAAGAAAAACACACAGGTTAAACATTTCTAAGTGTTTTCATCTGCTTAGACTCGGTGGCGTTGCCATAAGAATTCTGCATATTATAAAAGGCTAAAGAAAGGATCCATAGTTACGCAATGCCGATGGCGGGGAAGGGTTGCAAGGAGAGAGCTAAGAGAACTTAAAAGGGTCAGTTTGATGCTTACTGTAATTATTAGTATCATGTTCTTGTTTGTATGAATTTAATCATAATATTGAGATACATGTTTTACTTTTTCTGCAGGCTGCACAAGAAACTGGTGCACTTAAAGAAGCAAAAGATAAACTTGAAAAACAATTGGAAGAACTAACATGGCGTTTACAACTGGAGAAACGTTTAAGAGTAATATAATTTTCTCATATCTAGTTATGTAAAATTATTAGATATTTAAGTTACACTATACAATATACATGTTCAAATATGTCCAGACTGATTTGGAAGAAGCAAAAGCACAAGAGTCGATAAAATATCAAGATTCTTTAGAAGCTTTGCAAAGAAAACTTGATGAAGCAAATGCAATGGTGGTTAAAGAAAGAGAGGCGGCCAAAAAAGCTATCGATGAAGTACATGCGGTTGTTGAGGAAAAAGAGATTGTTATTGAAGATACTAAGAAAGTTGAATCGTTAAATGAACAAGTTAACAACTTTAAGGTATATCGTTTATATTAATATAACCCTTGTTTGTGAGATTAAATACAAGTTGCTTTTTTTTAATACCTTTGTGCCCTTACAGGCTATGTGGCAGTCAGAAAAGAAACGTGCTGATGATCTTGAAGAATATTGTGAAGAAAGATGCAAGAAGTTGGAAGAAACAGAAAAGAAAGTTGTTCAATTACAGGAATCAATGAGCAGGTTTTTTCAATTTCTTTTATCTTACAGTTTCTATAAGCTACATGTTTAACATGTTCATATTTCTTCAGGCTGGAAGAGAAGTTAAACAACTTAGAATCAGAGAACAAAGTGTTTCGCCATCAAGCGGTCTCCATGGCACCTAATAAGTTCCTCTCGGGTCGCTCCAGATCTATTATGCAGGTATTTTCAAATTTTTTATTAAATTTTATTAAATTTGCATATGACAACACTAAGTTGCCTTAAACATGTTTGATCTTTTATTTTTGCAGAGGAATGATAGTGGTACTTTAACTGTAGATACAAAGTCATCTCAGGTATCCTAATTTACATCGTTGTGTTCGAGTTATTTCTTCATCTCTCTGCTTTTATATATTTAGTTGCATGTTTTGTTGTTTTAGGATCCATATAGCCCTTCAGTGGGCCAACGGGATCTTACAGAAATAGATGACATCCCACAAAACTCACTTGATGAAAAACAAAATGAAAATCAGGAATTGCTTCTCAAATGCATTACACAGCATCTAGGGTTTGCAGGAAACAGACCTATAGCAGCTTGCATTATTTACAAATGCCTTCTGCAATGGAGAACTTTTGAAGTTGAAAAGACCCGTGTGTTTGATCGTATTATCCAAATCATAGGCAATGCAATTGAGGTTTAATTATTTTCCATTACGATAAAATACATCTTTTTTATCAATAGTTTTGTTCTAATTCGTGTTCATAATTTATTTATAAAAAGAAAAAACAGGATAATAATGATGTATTGGCCTATTGGTTGTCCAATGCTTCTACTCTTTTGCTTTTTCTTCAACGCACATTGAAAGCAAGTGGGGCCGCCTCTGGAATTGGTGCACGTCGTCGATCATCAGCTGCTCTTTTTGGGAGGATGACATCTGTAATTTCACAAATTTTGTTTTGTTAATTAGAATTTAATGTCATAACTGTTTTCAAAATTTTTCTTATTGCTTTCATAGAGTTTTCGTGGGACCCCACGTGGGATTGATCTTGCCTATGCAAATGGAAACCTGAGTAATGGAGTTGATGGGTTTAGCAAAGTGGAAGCCAAGTATCCAGCTTTGCTTTTTAAGCAGCAGCTTACAGCATATGTTGAAAAAATATATGGAATGATACGCGATAATTTGAAAAAAGAAATATCTCCATTGCTAGGGATGTGCATTCAGGTAAAATATCAAATTATTTAACCTTTTTTTCTGTTGGAAGTTAACGTTTGTTATTTGGTATGTTAAATTAAAGGCACCGAGAATTTCTAGAGCGAGCCTAGCGAAGGGATCATCACGTTCGGTTTCTAGTACAGCTCAGCAAACCTTAATTGCTCACTGGGAAGGAATTGTTAAGAGTCTTGGAAGTTTCTTAGTCATTTTAAAAACAAATCATGTTAGTGGAACTTGTATTTATATTATATTTTATTTCTTATTTTTCTACTAACATCAGAATATTATTAGGTACCGCCGTTCTTGGTGCGTAAAGTTTACACACAAATATTCTCATTTGTTAACGTTCAGCTATTTAACAGGTATAGCTCTTTTTTAAATGCCAATACACACGTACAACGTCTGTCTGTTGTTTATTAGTTCTACTTCACGATGCAGCTTACTTTTGAGGCGAGAATGTTGTTCGTTTAGTAATGGTGAGTATGTGAAAGCAGGATTGGCTGAAATACAACACTGGTGTTACAACGCAACTGATGAGGTATATTCGGAGTGATCTCACATTTTATTTTGCTTTTTTTAATTTGCTAAACAGAAGAACTGCAGTATGCAGGTTCAGCCTGGGATGAACTGAAGCATATAAGACAGGCCATTGGATTTCTGGTAACGTATCCTTTTCATCACACTTCATTACAGATTTAAACCTTAATGTATTTCGTTTACAAGAATCTGCGATCCCATTTAGGTTATGCATCAAAAGCCAAAGAAAATGCTGGATGACATAAGTCATGATCTCTGCCCAGTGAGTGATAAAGTTTCTTAGGTTACAACACAATGATACTTCTTCTATCGTCACACATTTCAATTTTGTTCTACAGATTCTTAGTCTACAACAGTTGTATCGGATCAGTACAATGTACTGGGATGACAAGTATGGTACGCAAAGTGTCTCCGCAGATGTATGTTTTTCTTTTTCTATTTAATTTCTCAAATTATTTTTAAATCATCTACTTAAAGATTAGATTGGTTTCTTTGAAAGAGTTAGATTATTATACACGCCTTAATGTCATCATTAATCAGGTTATATCCAGCATGAGAGTGTTGATGACTGAAGAAAACGTCGTAAGCAATTCTTTCCTGTTGGATGATGATTCCAGGTTAGTTGCATTCTGCTGTGTATTAGCCCTATTTAATGGGAGTTAAGTTCTGTTTTCCCATGATTTATTTATTTTTATTATGCAGCATTCCGTTTTCAGTTGATGATATATCAAAATCAATGGATCAGATAGATATCTCAGATATCGAGCCGCCTCCTTTAATTCGTGAAAACTCAGGATTTAGCTTTCTGCTTCCACGTATCGAGAGCCAATGACCTGCATTTTCTCTTGATTTAATTGGTTCTTTATCAGATCATGCTATTTTAAAGGATCCTCAAATCTCATTTCTGATGGATCGTTGTAAGAAAAACCTTTGTTCTGAAGAAACGTGATTCACTAACCTCAGAGAAATTAAACAAGCATAATTCTGTAGATAACATCAAGTACTTTGTAGCTTTGTATAGGCTGTTGTACATATATATAGACATCTTAGGCATCTTCGTTGCTTATTCGAAATCTTTAAAATTTCTAGAAGTATGACAAAATTAATATGTTGAAGTGTCTAACATAATATCCTTTATCATGTTAAGCTCCTGGATGACTCTACATATATCCAACCGATTTTGTGGCAACTCCAAGAAACACGCGACTCCAAGTTCAAGCATCAGACGCAAACAAGCTTCATTTCTCGTAAAAACCGTTTCTTGCTCTGTATGCTCGGTTGATTGTGCAGGATCACTGAAATCATTCCTTAGAAATAATGGATCACAAATCTCCTGCACGCGATCACCCATAGTTGTGAAGGTTGAGCCCCTCTTTGAACATGGGATCTGTAGGCCTTTTACTCGTCACTATCTCCAACAAAAAAAAATACCATAACTATAAATGTCTCCACTTTGCCTCCAATTCCATATTCTGCAGTGTCCAGCTTTTGCATTAGAAGAAATATGATAATATTTTCCAAAAAACATTAAACAATAAAATCAATGAACCATAGTAACCTGGAGCTGCGTAGCCGATGGTCCCTCTAACTCCAATTGAGCTGCTATCGTATGTGTTTATGGGTTCAAATTGACATGTGCAACCATATCTTCATCAAGTAGAATGTTACTTGGTTTCAAATCACAGTGTACAATGGTCCAACCATTGTGGTTGTTAAGATAATCAAGTGCATTAGCTACATCTAATGCGATGCATACTCTTTGAAGAAGATCAAGTCAAAGAAGCTTATTTTGTTTATATTCTCTCCTCTCGTTTGAATGCAGCCATTTGTCTAGGCTTCCATTAGGCATGAACTCATAAACTAAAGCTTTGAAATCATTACCTTCAGAATCAGAACTACTACAACAAGTTATAACCTTTACGAGGTTTCTGTGTCGAATGTTGGTTAATGCTTTGCACTCAGAGATGAAACTCTTACAACCACGACACCCGAACCGAGATCTCCTTTTTATAAACAGATGCAAAACTACCCTTGCCAATCACATTGTTTATAGAAAACCCGCTTGTTGCAACATAGAGCATTTTATAAGAAACCTTAACTAGGGGCATCTTGAGTATGGTGATGGATGTATCATGTTGATCTTTATCTTTCCTCTTTAGCCAATAATAGAAAACAAATGAAACTAAAGCGGCACAAAATAGAATCACCACTAAACCAATGACTAATATAACAACAAGACTCAACTTATTTCTTCCCTTTGAGTGATTCGAGCTGCATTTTGGTAAATTCAGTTCAGGTATGCCCCCATAAAGCCCATTGTTTCCTTTGATACTTATTGCACTTACATTTGCAAACACACCTTTGCTGCTTACAAGTCCTTAAAAATCGTTAAATGATATATTAAGATTCTGCAAAGAAATTTGTTCCACAAAACCTAGAATCTGACCCGTGAAGTTGTTGCATGATATGTCTAAACTTTGAAGGCTGCTGCAGCTACCAATGCTACTTGGAAGTTCATCCGACAGACGGTTTTCAACTAGAATAAGTACATTTAAGTTTTTAAGTTGGTAACTAAACTCGAAGGGAAGGTGCCTAGATAAATGATTTGTTAAATTGGTCGATTTTGTTTTGGTAGAATAGTTGTCGTACATGTGCATGTTATGTCTGCACATCCTAATTAGTATTTATTTTGGTATTTCTTGCTTTATTTTAATTCCTGAAATTAGTAGGTAATGTGGTTTTACCTAGTCAGATAGTAGGTAGCTAAATATGAAGTAGTGGATTAGTTGTTCGTATTATATAGCATGAGGTTTCTTATGTACTATTTTACTACTTTACATTTTTCTCTAATTATACAAGCATTAGCTTTTTCTTTCCATTGAATAGTCATGTTTTCCTCCTCCTCTTTCACCCAGTTTGTATTATCCTTGAGTTCCAGTTTCAGGAGTGTTGTGTGATTGTGTATCACTTGTTATTTCTTGCCAAAAGTCAACATGATTACCACCCAAATTCAGGATAATGGAAAAGCGAAGAGATCTCAAAAAGATTCCTAGGTATGACTCCACTAAGGTGGTTTTGTTCGATTGTTAACGCTATCAACTTGTCGCAGTTCCCTAAACTTGAGGGTATGGGTCCGTTCATACTATTCGTTCCTATATGAAGTTCAATTAACAATGATAAATTTCCTACAAAATAGTTTCCTTTGAGGTCTAGCCTACCGAGGTATTGCAACCTACCAATACTTACATGAATCGTGCCTTTGAACTTATTATAGGATAAATCTAATGTGGTTAAACCAGAAAGGTTAGCTGTTGACGAAGGTAGGTTACCTGATATAAAGTTTGAGGGAAACATAAGGAAATATTTTCTAGAGATTTCGGTAAAATTCAACAACATGTTAATGAAGTCCATGTCATCACTCTCCCCAGTTCCAAAACTGTTGAAACCAAGTGCCATCTCAACAAATATACAAACATTTGGTGGATTGATTAGTATTTTTCCATTGAATTTGTTTCTAGAGACATCTAGACATTGTCGTTCTGTAGAATTGAAAATTGATGCATGAAGTGGACCTTAAATTGGTTATCTGGCACAGATAATTGTTGCATACACGGTTGCAACAAAACTGAATTTGTTTCAAGAGTAACATATAGTCGGTAATCATCAAGGAACAAAGTTTCTAGCATTGAAAGGTTATAAACAGAAGGTGGAATGGAACCAACAAGCTTGTTTTCGGGAAATGCAAGTCTTTTGAGGTTCTTGAGACGATGGAAGACATCAGGAATGATGCCACCCAAGTGACGACCACCAAGTGAGAAGGTTTGTAGGGATGTGAAATTTGCAATGAATGATGGAATTCCACCTGTTAGATTGTTCTTGTGTATAATAAACACTTTGAGCATTGTCAATGAACCAAACTCTTGTGGAATTCTACCAACCAAATTAATGAACCCTAAGTGAAGTATTTCAAGGTTTGAACAGTGTGATAAGCTACTTGGGATATTCGTTTCAAAAGAATTGTTATTGAGGTGTAATTCTTGTAATCGAAACAAATGTCCCAATTGTGTAGGGATCTCTCCACTGATGGAGTTGTTTTGCAGCCAAACATACCTGAGAAAACTCATGTTTCCAATCCAAGGAGACAGAAATCCCACCAAACCTTGTGAAGAAAGATCCAAGACAGTGACCCGTTGGTGGTGTCGACTACATGTAACACCTTGCCATTGGCAAAAATGAAGAGAACCATTCCACGAATGTGTAACACCTTGAGGGTCATCTTTTATCAAAGATTTGATCACGAGAAATGCATCTCTATATATAGTGTTGTTATAACTATCTAAACTGGTTATTTTTAGTTCTACATTAGGGAGTAATGCAAAGATAACTGCAATAAGCAACCAAATAAAGAAAATAGGTACTGTCCTTTGTCTATGGACAAAGGCTAACAAGGTTAGCTCCATCTTACTTGAACGAAATATGTTTTTTTTATTTGCAAGAATGTTTTCTGACAAAAGATTATGATTCCTTATATGTGTCGATGGTTGTTTAGTGCGTACAAGTGGCTTCTATTCATGAGTATCGCATGCATATATAATCTCTCGTAAGCCCCACTGAGGCACTGACATGAAAGCGATGGGCTAAACAAGTCAATATACCAAAAACGTACTAGAGTTTATTTCAATTGGTTTGACTAGAACAATTTTTTGTTAAAAAAATAGTGTTTTTAAAAGTTAGATGTTGACAAAGGGGTGTTTTCTTGTCAGGTGTTGACTTCAAGGGTACCCTCCCCTGCCAGGGGTAGGTTTTGCGTCTTGAAAATCACATACTATTTGACCAGGTGATGTGTAGTGTAGTGATCATCATCATCGTCACCGTCACCGTCATCCATCATCATCAACCATCATCATCATCATCAACCATCATCATCATCATCATCCATCATCATCATCGTCTATCACCATCATCGTCATCCACATCACATCCATCATCATCATCATCCATCATCGTCATCCATCATCATCATCCATCATCATCATCATCCATCATCGTCATCCATCATCATCATCATCCATCATCGTCATCCATCATCATCATCATCCTCATCCTCATCATCATCATCATCATCATCATCATCATCATCATCATCATCATCATCATCATCCCTCATCATCCTCATCATCCTCATTATGTGTGTGTGTGTTTACAAGCCACCTACAAATCTTATCTATCACCCTAGTTTGGCAAGCAGCCATATGTAATGAGATCTAGAGCTTCATTCCAGTTTGAAGGGCAATTACACTTCAAAATGACTGTGTCAAGGGATGTCTTTTCATTTGAGGTTCAGGGCAAGTATACATATCCCTCGAGACACAAAATAAGCAGCACATGATGTTTAAAAAAAGCCAATTATTAATAAAAATAAAAAACTAAATCACATGTTTGTTTTTTCCATTTCAGCATGGCACATGGGATAATAAAGGACAGAGAGAACAGAACATGTAAAGAAAAAAACACAAGGATCTAACTACCTGGTGCACATATGGATCATGAACTTCTCTGATTTGCTCAGCAATAAACAAAAGATTGATTTTGGGAATGTTGGGGAGGGATGAAATGCAGGGTATTCTTTCTGCACACCTTCCGCCAAGGATGTGTTTCCACTCTATTAGTCTGGAATCTTTACAGATCTGGACTTACCATGGCATTATCTCTAGTAAGACGACCAATATCTTCTTTCACAAGTGTCCCCGTCTTTGTTTCTAAGTCTCTGGGCAAGATCAAAGAGCAAAGAAGTAAAAGATGAATTAAAAAACAGTTGACATATGTATTTGAAACCAAATTGGTGAACAATACAAAGCGAAAAAACAAAGAAAAAGGGCACCTGCTGCAAAAAAGAGAAAAAGCAAACAGAAAACCCCTATTTGCAGGTTCAATTTTCATCGGTGCGTAGTATTTGACCTAAATCAACAGCAGCCAGATTCAATCGAATTTGACCTAAATCGATGAGACTAACCGTGGACTTTCTGTGTTCAATCAATCAATCGAATTTGCTCTAAAAACGAAGGGGAAAGGGTGAGTAGTCGCCAAAAACGAAGGGGTTGAGATGAAGTACCTAAAGCTTCATGAAATCGTGATTGTTGATGTTCATGGAATCTGCTCTTCTGCTCTTCTGCTCTTCTGCTCTTCTTCTCTTCTTCTCTTCTTCTCTTCTTCTCTTCTTCTCTTCTTCTCTTCTTCTATGTGTTGAATCAATCAATCATTCGAATTTGCCCTAAACGAGTCTGTAACTTGAGCGAGAACTCAACAACTTCTCCGGCCTCTTCAAGCAATAATCGACGACTTCTTCAGCAACTTCTTCTTTGTGAGTGTGTTGATCATATCATCATCATCGTCATCATCGTCATCATCGTCATCATCATCATCATCATCATTTGTAGACTGTAGAGTGTGAAGAAGAACAGAAGAGAGAGTTTGGGGGAATGTTGGGGAGGGAATGAAACGCGGATTTTCTAAGATTCTGGAGAATCCTAAAACATTAATTATTATTATATATTATATAATCTTTCAGATTTTATTTATTATTACATACCTATAATATAATCTTCTAACACGATTTGGGAATCTGAGCCATTTGTATCTTTAGATGTGCACAAACCGCATTCAACCCGGGTCGGGTTTAACCCGGTTTCGTTTCAAGAGGGGAATATGGTTTCTAAAAACATCTTTAAACCAAGTCGGGTTGAGGAGACCCGGGTTGGCGACTCGAAGAGGGTACCCGGTTTGAACCATGCGGGTTGTATTGGGTCCAAAAACCGGGTCTGGTTGTCGTGTCATGTTCTATAATATAATCTCCTAACAAGATTTGGGTATTAACTATCCAATTGTTTGGATGTGCACAAACCGTGTTCAACCCATTTTAGTTTCAAATAAGAAAATTGGTTTTTAAACCAAGTCGGGTTAAGGAGAACTGGGTTGGCGACTAGAATAAGGGTACCCGGTTTCATCCATGCACGTTGTATTGGGTCCAAACAAGTCTTGTTTTTAGGTTAAAATATAAAAGTCAAACAGTAAAAATAATAATAATAATAATAAAAGATGGAAACAACCAACTAAATAATATAGTACAACTTATAATGTACACTAAAGTTAATAATTACTATATATAATTATTTTATTATGTTATAGACCCGTGTATTACACGGGATGTATAAAAAAACGTATAATTTAATAGATTTATTCATGTATCATACCTACTGTAAATTATTTATACAATCCAAACACAACACATATGAGAAAATAGAAATTCATTAGAAGGAATATCGTTCTATACACGCTCCGAATACATTGTGATCTGTTGCTGAAGAACGGTTCTATGATGTTAACTTGTAATCCTACAACAAGTTATTTTAAAGAAAAAACAACCCCACAAACGTTAATTAACCTAAGTGAAATAATAACTTACACAAAAACATGTTCCTTATGATCTCATCACATAACTTAGCTTGATAGCAAGTGTAAGTCACAAAAAACTCCATTTTGCATATGAATTGAAATCTCCAAAAAAAATATCTAAAAAGACACATATCAAAATTATATTATTCGTCAAAAAAAAATTTCGCTTCTATCTCCTATTTAATAATCACACTAATTTCCAAAAATATTAATTATAATTTTTACATTAAAATATTTTTTTAATAATTTAAGTGATAGATAATTTTACTAATGTTATTTCCAAAGAAAGAATTTTTAGTAAAATTAGAAAACTTTGTAGAACATCAAAAAAATTAAAAAATACAAAATATTTTATAATATTGTTTTTAAAAAATAAACTTTTTATAGAGTAAATTACATGGATGGACCGTGTGGCTATGTTAAAATTTTAGATTTAGTCATTAAAGTTTAAAATATTTTAATATAGTCCTTAACATTTTCTTACCTTTTATATATGGTCCATAGGTCTGTTAGTCAACCGTTAGTGATGTTAAATACTGTAAAAATTAGCATTTTACTCGCATTAGCATCTATTTAATTTATATTTTAAACTATAGTATTATTTTTATTTAAGAAAGTTTTATATTTTTGTTTTTTAAAACTTTTTATTTTTTATATTGTTTTTATAATATTATTTTTAATAAGATTATTATTTAATAAAATATGTTTTAAATACACAAATAATAAAACTATTTGAAAACATGTTATTTAAAATGTTTGGTTTTTAAACCGTTAGTTTTTATACGTAATTCTAAAACTTTTTGATATTTTAAATTTTTTTAAACTGGTTGGTTTTCTAAAAATTTTTAAAACCATTCATTTTTAAAACATCGTGTCTTAAACAAATTCTTATTTTTTAAAACAATTCAGTTTTAAACATTTTTATAAAATGAGACTTTTTTATAAAGGGTTAAAAAACTCGCATATTGGTTTTATAAAAATTACAAACTAAACATTTAAAAGAAGACATTTTTTAAAATATTTTTTTATTTGTGTATTAAATAATAAGCATATTTACAATAAAAGTTTATAATATAATAAAATTATATTGATGATCCCTACAAGTAAAATAATTATTTTGACAAATTTAACATTATTAACTGAACTAATAAAGTAGGGACCATTGATGAAATATACTATAATATTAGGGACCACATTCACAATTTTAAAAATTTAAGGATCAAATTCAAAATTTAAGGATCAAATTTTAACCAAGTAGAGTTGTACATAGACCATTCTTGTAATTTTAAAATTGAGAGTTATTGAAGAAAGTTTTATGTATGATATATTTTAAACATTTGTTTTAAAATAAAATTTTTATTTTATTTTTTATAGAAAAATTTCAATCATACCTTATTTTAGAATATCGACTTATAGTTAATAATTTTCTTTCTATTTAATGTTTTTTCATTCAACCCGTGTAATATACAAGTTTACTAAAGTTAGTATTAATATATTTAAATAACAGTTTATCTAAAAGTAGTCTATGTACAACTCTACTTGATGTTTTCAACTCCAACAACCGATTTATAATTGAGTCATTAGCACGGAAGACCTCATGCACATACAATGAAAAGAACATTTCAAATTAATATAGAAAACAGATGATATTGATAAAACATATTTCACACCAATACCTTTTTTAGTTAATTATCCCACTTGATCCAACAGAATATACAAACCAATGTATTTATATTAAACACTTAACATAATTATGGAAATGGCAGACAAAACATTTATCAATATTAGTGTAACAATTCAAAATCAAGTTACACAGTAGATTGTTTCATTCATAACAATATATTGATGCCCTCTTTTACATGTATGCTATACACATGGAACCAAGTAATTGGTTGTGTCATGCTTATCATATGCTTGAAAACACCTCAAAAATCATTTTTTTTATTGTTTTAACACATCTGTTATTTATAAAACTAATATTTTCCAAGTCAAATTTGAATTTGGAGATGCTAGGTTAGAAGTTTAAGAATCAAATGAATATATATATATATATATATATATATATATATATATATATATATATATATATATATATATATATAAAGCTTTGATCGCATAAAGAGTTCATGAAATATATTTAGTGTATAATACCCTATCTGTAATGCAACTGTATATCTAAATTTCATCTTGATAACAACCATTATTTGAAAGATAAAAGCTTCCTAAAATTGTCCTGAAGATCAAGCAAGCTAACAAAACAAAAAAGCCTTTTGCATTTATGCTGAAATACATTTCTTGACATATAACTATCAAACATTGCAGATTCTATATCTAAATCTTGATATATAACCATAACATGACCATAAGAGTTAACTTTCATTTACATTTATTTTTCTAGCTTATAAGAATTATACTTACAAGCTGACTGTGCAACAACTCTTAACCAAAAATTACATTATTTATAGAATTTTAAGTCATTTGGGTGGACTGGATATTAGGTCACACTGAGTGATGTTTATTTTTTTATTTGGATTGAAGGGGGTTGGATTGCGTTAGGTTGACCAAGAACACACTTTCATAAAGGGTGTATTGTCACCATTTACATGCTATAATAGAGCTTTCAATATGTTTGACCTATTTGACCCGTTAGAGATACAGAACTTGTTATTAAATGGGCTGACTTTTAAGCCATGAATAGATGTCTTAAAGTGTCAGCAGTAACTTAATGATCGAACAGTAACCAAGCAATCAACAGTAACTAAAACACAAGTTTCATGCTCATAGAAGCAACCATCAACAGTAAGACAGAATCACCTGAAAACTATAAAGCTGAAACAGTCACCGATGCAGCCGCCCTTCATGTCCACCACTAGAGAAGGGAAAGGAGAGCGCGTCCATGGAAGAGGCCGATCATGCCGGCATGGAGCCAGGCAACTCTCACGTGAGACACACAGCGATGATCGGACATCATTTTCATAAAACAAATTAAATGTCACAACAGAAACTGCAGGAAAAACTTCAACCAAAACTACAATAAATAGGGCACTAGATCAAAATCATAGAGCAACACTAATATATCTTGTTCTATGATCTCCCTCGGCCTCTACTAAACCCACCGCCACGACTGCCACCACGGAAGCCGCCACCACCACGACTACCACCACGAGAACCGCCTCTTGGAGCACCTCTTCCACGGAAAGAACCGCCACGCCCACCACCTCTACCACCGCCTCTTCCACCACCACGTCCACCACTTGCTCCCCTGTTTAACACCAGAATTTAGAAAACATTCAAGAAGAATATACCCCATGATACAAGATGCTTTAAATCTCTAATAACATTAAAAGCCACTAACAGATTTAAAATGCTCCACAAAGACCTCATTAATGTAATAGAACTTAAGCTTCTAAGTAATATATCATATTAACTAGGGTATTCACAGTCCGATTACACTGTTTTCTCAAAAACAACCTGGACCAAATTGCTAACTACAGTTTTGAGAAACGATAAACCAAAAAAGCTTCCAATTTGATTGTTTAATGGTTCAGCGTTTGAACCGAATTTTGGTCAAAATCATTAGTTTGTATTAATACATGTATATAACTACCTTATCCAACAATAAGAGTATGCATACAGATAATAAAGATTGAACGACTGAGGTTCACGCATCTTGGATCTCAAGCCGACTAAACCAGACCTAACCGCCAAACCAAAAACTAAACTGTCTGGACCTTAAACTGATCAAACCAGCCAACTTGCTTTGGTTTGGGTGGTTAGGTAGGTTTCAATGGTTTTTGAACACATTACACATCTGGTATGAAACCGCAAAAAAAGAAACATACTTTGGCTGCGGAAGAAATCTGGCTAATGGTAAAAGCTTCATTGGATCAATGTAGAACTTATCACCAGCTGAATATGAAGTTGCTACAATACCCTCCATCATTTTAACAGAGAAAAACTACATTTGTTATAAGAAACATAACACACATCAATTGACAAAAACTAAACTAAAAAACCAGTAATTTCAGCTAAAAACTTATATGTGAAAATGATGAAATCACACTCACAGATTCATTAATTGGACCAAAGATCTCATCAACTTTGCCTATCTGAGTTTTATTTTGAAGGTAAATTGGGGCATTGAAATAAGGTATCTTCTCATTAGTGAGCTTTGTGACTGCATCTCCCTCACAAGCATGAACAAATGACGAAACCTCTGCACAATTAGCAATGAAATCAAAATCAACAATCTCAAAATAAACATAAGAAGACGATTTGATCAATAAGATCACTCAGTTCGATTGAATTTAGAGGGTGATTACAGACCTACAACTTCCTCCGGGGGACCTTCGTTGAACCGATCACCACCGAAACGCCCGCCACCGCCACCGCCTCGTCCACCACGGCCACCACCAAACCGGCCTCCGCCGTCCCTGCCACCCCTGAATCCGCCGCCTCCGCGACCACGACTACCGAATCCGCCGCCTCTTGGTGGTCGCATTTTGATGAAGAAGAAAGATACAACACAACACAAAACAAGACTAGGGTTTTCTGAGGGTTTAGAGTGTCTTTTGCCCCGTGCGCCTTTGCCTCTTTAAATGTTAAAATTCGACTGAAAACAGATAAATGGACATTTTTAATATAGCATTTATGCTTTGTAGCAGTGTATATTGGCGTTAAAGTTAAACCTTTAATCTTATTAATACAGAAATACACATTACCACTAGACTAATGAAGAATTGTAATAACCAAATTGAAACATTTATTAATTTATATTTTTATCTAAGATTAATATGACCGACTGGAAACATGATCGCGGGGAATTATCATTGAATGGTTTAGTCATTTATAGAAAGCGGTCGTCCAAATGTGTTCAAGTGCCTTGCTGGTGTGTATGGATGTAAATGAGTTGAGGGTTTCGTAACTTGAGATTGGATTGTTAACATTTGAATCAATTAAAGTTTAAATGAACTCAAATGAACGTTATCATTTGTATCCCTGACGTTTGTTTATTTTAACCACTTGCATCCCTACGGTTTCAAAATTGTCATCCGGCCCTTGACATTTCATGTTATCTTCATTTGAGTCTATACGTTTCATTTTTATCTCTATTTGAGTTCAAATGAGTAACTCTGTTAATATTTCTGTTAAAATTATTATTAAAATAACGAAACTACCCTTAAAATTCTTGTCTCTTTTTATTTGCTTTAAGAAACATTCTTTTCTCTTGCTTGGTCGGTTCACACACAAGTGATTCATTTCTTTCTTGCACATCTTGCTCTTCACTAAAAGTTGCAAAAAAAAAACTAACACCGGTATCCTTTTCCTTATTGATTGGTTTTTTATGGTTTTATTTTTTTTATTTTACACTTTGACTTTTCAATCACCACACCAAAAAAAAAGTTATTTTTCTTTCCAAGTCATCCACCCAGAATGTCAGTCTTCTTCAAATGCAATAATCGCCACCTTTTTCTTAAATTGAAATAGCTGCCTCCTTTATCCATTTCGTATTCCTACCTCACCAGTGACCCCTCAATTTCGTCCTTCCCTTGAGGCTCGTCACGTTGATTAACTCCGTAGCCGGAAAAGTTGCTGGAGATGTCGCCGGAGAAGATGACGGTGTTATAGACCTGCAAGATGTGTTCAGGAGGTTTTCTTTTGATAGTATTTGTAAATTCTCTTTCGGGTTGGACCCGGGTAGCTTGAAACCGTCACTACCCGTTTCCGAGCTCGAATCAACGTTTCCGGTGAGTCTGCTGCAATTGAGGCGAAGAATACGATGTCGGAGACGATAAAGTAACAATTCCGGTAGGTAAAATCGATGAAATTGGTTTTGGGCTTTGATCGGAGTTGAAATTCCGGCAAGTGCCCCGTTTGAGATGCTCCGATGCCGTTCTTAAAAGGTTAGAAAAGAAGAAGAAGAAGGTGTTGGTAGTAGCATCAATGCAGTGGTGGACCCAGAAATTTCTTTTATGGGGTCGGCTTATTTCTTTGAGAGTCCATTGGTTATAGTAAAAAATAAATTCTTTCGGTATGATTCGGGTTGGGTTGTTTTTGGTCGGGTCGGGTCGCACATTAAAAGATAAAATCAAATTAAATATCAACTTATCAAAACAAAAATACTTTAATAGTCATCAAAATTACATAAGATAAAGAACTCAAGGGTTGTGAATGCGGTCGGTGCGGCTGTACTCCAACACTACTCTACCAAGTGTCAAGTACTTAAGGGTTGTGATTTTGGGGTTTTGGTTATGAGCTTTGCCAAGATCTTTTGAGTTAAATATGTTATATTTAATTTAATGAGTCTATGAGTATTGAACAATTGGGTAATAAAAATTAGGTTAGGGGTTAAAAATATTAGCTTATTGGGTAATAAATTTATTGGTTAAATGTTCAAAATATTATATTAAGTTTATATTTGTTATTTTTGTTATAACTTATCGGTTTATATTTGTCAAACTTTAAAATTTTATATTTTTAGGGTCGTTGATAAAAAAATGCAATAGAGTCGTCGTCAAATTTTCTTGGGGGTCGTTGTTAAAATTTCTTGGGAGTCGGTCGGAAATATAACATATACACTACTAATTTAAAAAAAATTTTATGGGGGTCGGGCGAACCCCAACCGTAAAGGTTGGGTCCGCCACTGCATCAATGGGTGGTGGGCGGTGGTGTTGATGGGTGGTGATGGACTTGTGGATGTAGACAGGAAGAAGAAGATGTGGGTGGTGGTGTGTTTTGATGGAGCGGGTTGTGTTTATGTTTGATAGAGAGAAAGCAGGTGTGTGTTTATGGTGGTCAAATAAGAAGAAGAATGTGTGGGGTCCTATAATTTTTTTTTATTTATTTTTAATTCTTAGGGACATTATAGTCTTTTCATAAAAGAATTAACGGTGTTAGAGATTTGAATACAAATGGATATAAAAATGAAACGTTAAGGGGCAGATGACAATTTTGAAACTGCAGAGATGCAAGTGGTTAAAATAAACAAATATCAGGGATGCAAATGGTAATTTACTCTAATAATAATAATAATCGTTTGAGCTCACCTTCATACATTAAGCTTAATTTGCCTCATTAGGTAAGAAAGTTTCTATTGATATATCCATAATTGTTTTTATACAGGATAGGTTAAAATACGATCGTATGATATATTTTGTATATAATTACAATAAAAAAGTAAAAAACATTAAACTTAGAAACAATTATGTATAAAAATAAATAAATAAAATCGACTAGGACCGAGCCGAATTGAGTTTGTAATATTATCCACTGACAGAGCTTGTAACATTATTCACAAGTCATGTTTGAACTCTAGACATATGACTTGAAACACGACTAGTTGGAGTTCTCATAAGTTAAACAAGTCGAACTTGAATTCTCTTAAGATTAAATATGTCTCACAAGTTAGAGCTTAAAATCTCATGGTTAAACAAGACCGGATTGGCAATGCTACAACCATAATGGTGGACTCTTTGTAAGTTTTATAGGATAACTCCCGAATAAGAATATTACGGTTGGATTTGCGTAATCTTACAAGCTACAACAAAGGAAATATGATATACGTGGCTACTTGCTAGTAGTGGCCATGAATGTTGACTTAAGTCGATCTGGTTGAACTACATAAAACTTGTGTATCCTTTGATTTATGTAATGTTATATTTGTGTTGTCATTGTTATTATACATTTAGAAGATCAAGTATCCGTGGGTGTTGACTATTAGTAACTATTTTGGTTAAACTATGATTCAAGGTTGTTAGATTGGGGCGCAAACGAGCCGAGCCCGAGCTCATATGGGCTCGAGCTCGGCTCGTGATTACTTAGGAGAGCTCGAGGTCGAGCTCGGCTTGATAAATACTTTTCAAGCTCGAGTTTGGTTCGGGCTCGGTTCGTTTATTTATTTAAATATTATTTTTAATATTTTTATATTTAATTTTGATATATATTTATAATTATATATTTTATATACAAAATTATTCATATTATTTATCATAACATTATATATATAATAAAAATTATTTATATAATATATTTAATAAACTAAATAAAAATATATAAATAAAAAACTTGTTTAGGCTCGTGAGTCGGCTCAAGCTCGATACATGAAGCTCGAGCTAGGGCTCGGACATTAAATGAACTTTCTTTCAAGCTCGAGCTCGGCTCGGGCTCGATAAAGCTCGGCTCGAGCTCAATAAAGCTCGGCTCTTTTCGAGCTTTTTATCAATCCGATCTCGAGTGGCTCACGAGCGGCTCGGCTCGTTGCACCCCTGGTGTTAGACTATATGGATTTCTCTTTTAATAATAATTTATAAAAATATGAAAAAAATAAAAGAATATAGCAACTCATCAAAATACACCACATCAGCGACTAAATCAACATATTTACACTTTGTTTAACTAGTTTACTCATGATCAAAATGGAACTCACAAAACCAATATATGCCCATTACTAACTATACTTTTGACGTGCAGAAATTGCTAGTTTTGCACTACCAAAGTACAAAAAAATGAACTATTTGTTCACTTAGGTTCAAGAGACTTCATAAGAAGGTTCTTTTTTTCCTACAAGTTTGTCTTGATTTAATAGGTCAGAACTAGCATCATGCAACAATGCAAGGTAGAATATTAAGGGGTGGCATAGGTGCAGCGTCTCCGGTAAAGGGCTCGGATTTGACTCCAATTCTCAACAGTTTCTTGTTTTCTGTCTTTAACCACTTAAAAACCATCTGCCTGTCACAAGCATTTTACCCACCCGTGAGTTTTCTGGTGATGGGTTCATACAAGTTAACAAAAAAAAAGGTTGCAAATTAGGAGTTGCAAAATAAACAGTTGTAGGAACCATTTTCTGTCTCCATAAAAACAAACATGACTTCAATTGCTAAAATCGAAGCTAGTGACAACCATTCCAAGATAAACAGGTTCATATGCAACAAAGCTCAGGTATCTAATGTCTTTATGCACCACAACAGTTAAGACAGAGGTATAGATATGCAGAAAAGACCATTAACAAACACAAGACGGTAAAAAAAATTGAAAGCACAAAGAGACAATGTGTTAGTTGAAAGATGGATCCAAGAAACAATTGTAGCTGCCAAAGTATAATGTTTTTCTTCACTAATTTCAGTCATAATGTAAGTATTCTGACTATGTTTAAAGGGCGTTCGAAAACAACTATTAAGCAATGATTCAAAAATGCTAATCATCATTCATAGCAAAAGGGATGATCATCAAGAAAGTGAAATCCACTCAAACCAGCAAACCCAATGCCCGAGGCTCTCGCATGTGCAGGGTCCGATGGTATAATGCATTTATGTAAGAGGTTGTTTTCATAACTTCGAACATGTAAATTCATGTATAAAACCTCTCAAATGCAATGGGACAAACAACATTAATTCTCTTTATGAACCATCAAAAAGTTTGATATCCCAAAGCATTATATGAAATCAAAGTTCAAATCGTAACTGATCTTTCTACAATTTCGATCAGAGATTATGAAATCAACAATGTAGAATTAAATTTTTTACATGAAATCCCAATACGAACATAGCAAGTAAGATGTATACTGTACATATTGCAAAGTGTAATCGTATTGAAAAAAGCCCCAATTTACAAAAACCCTCGATCGTTTTCATTGATCCGAGGTATGAAGTAACAAAAACAGGTGCAGAAGAATTTTAGTACTGATAATGATCAGTTGATGTAGTAGAACAGATCTGTAGTAACTAGTAGTAAATCACAAACAAAATGATAGAGAAGTAGAATCATTCACCGGTGATCTTCACTGATGGCGATCTCTCCGATCGTCGTTTGGGAGTCAATGGCTGAAGAACAGAATCTCGGTACTTCAAAGGCATTCCCATATTAACTCTCCTCTGCCTTCTAGACCTCGATTTCGATTTCGATTTTGATTTTGATGTTGATTTTGATTTTGATGTTGATTTGGGAATCGATCTCGATGTCGATTTGGATAGCAATTCAGTTGTAGCGAGAATAAGATTGTTGAACTGAAGAGGCCTTCGTCTTCTGGTTATGATCCTCTTTTGAATGTAGGGAACACCGACAACCGATCCTGCTGTAACTTGGTGGATCGCTTTCACGAGCAGGTTCAGACCGAAGCAACGAGTAGGTGAGGATGATTGATACGAAGAAGATGAGTCGATCGATGATGATAAGAGTGAATGAGTGGTGATCAACGAGTGAAATTGTGAAGTAGAAGAAGAAGATGACGATGATGATGGTGATGATGATGGATCGCTTGAAGAATCGTAATTGACCAGTGATTTCAGCATTTTGGGGGTGATTCTGTGATCTCCGATTAGAATGATGAAATCGGAGTAAATTGTTGGAGATGAAGACTGTTGCCGGTGGTGGTGACCGGTGATCGGTGAATTGAGAGCGACTATTGATGGTTCGATGATAACGCCGTGTGTGTATATATATATATATATATTACTACTATATTAGCCAATTGGTGAATATACATCTCTCACTTTACGCCCATGTATATGTGTATATACATGGAAATACGTTGGGTGACGAGCACACGACAATGCTTGAAGAATGTCAGATTAAGGTCCAAGTGTTGTGCGTGAGCAGGACAGTAGTCGACTGCTTTTTGCAATATTCTAGATCAAGGATGTTGCAGGACGGTTAACGAATCTGGTAACATTTGCTTAAGTACACGTGGAAATAATAATACCCAATGTATTTTAATGTTTTACTTTACTTGTTATCTAGTACTTTTAGGCGATTTATTGCCTAATTAACTTTATTAAAAGTGTAAAACTACTGAGGTAAAAGTTTTATTACGGTTGAACTTGAAGTTCGTCTATTTGTTTCGAGTTATGAACATATTTTATAAACAAATGTTCTTTTCTTTCCTTCCAAAAAACATGAATTAATATTATTTTTGTTTCTACAGTTAATAGTTTAAGAAAAAATGAATACAAGTATATAAGCTTGAGCTTCCAAGCTCTAGCTCGAACTCTCTTAAGCTAAACAAGCTTAGCTAAAGCGTAAAAACATTTACTCAACCTTAAATGAGTGACCAGAGTAAGTGTTCACAAGCATCGAATGATTTAACGCTACAATTTTAGGTCTAAAGACTTCTAAACAAAAGTGTGAAATATGCTTTCGTTTTAAATATTTGACAAATAAACAGTAAACATACATAATAAATAAATAAAATTCATCATTCATCATTCAATATATATCTTTCTACTCTAATAAAAAGATATTTTGAGATGACACGTGTCAACATTACAATTATCATCATAAAATTTTTCCCAACCTTTTCTTATTAAATAATTATCTTAATTACTAATACTATTATTCAACATGTTTTAAATTTAATAAATTAAGAAAAAAAGATCTATTTATTAATGTTATTTCTAAATAAATAAATTTTATATAATAATAAAATTTTCAATAGCATAAAACTTTTCTAAAAATATGAAATATTTAAAACTAGTATTTTTGAAAAGTTAATTTTTTTAAACCACAAATAATTAAATTTGGGAGTTATAATTAAAAATAACATTTTTATACGGTTTGTTTCAAACAAAATGTTTATTTTTCGGAAAAAAAATTAGATACAAATTTTTAAAAAGTTAATATAACTATCTTATTTCTTATAATCACTTATCATACATAATTTCAATCATATTATATCTTAAAATATTATTTTATAATTAATAAATTTTATTATATTAATACATAATCATTTTTTATATTAATATATATATATATATATATATGTATATATGAATATATATGTATATATATACGTATATCTATATATATGCATATATACATATTTATTATATACATATATATATATACATATGTATATACATACATACATACATACATGTATATATACATATATACATGATGGAAGTCGTCACCATGATATGATTCACATGTACCTAAACTTGAAAGATCGGGAGTGACATGATTGTTCGCCCCTGCGTCTCGAAACCAAGTTGTTTACAAAATGGACCTATGATGAGCAAAGTTGGTAGATTGTCTTCCACGAATGGTGGATGGATCCTGGTTTGGGCAATGGGCATGTGCCATAGACAGTGTTTTGATTGGAGACCCATTCAAATTGACATCGGTTGCCACTGGAGATGCGATTGTCCGAGGCACGGCCACGACCACAGCTGGAACCACGACCATGATGGTTCTGTTGAGATGGCCGATGGCTGTAGAAAGCTTGGGAAGGAGCGGAAGGTGTAAGTTGATAACCGTGTTGGGCAGCAAGTTGTTGAAGAGTTGAAAGAGGGGTAGAGGTTATTGTATTGCTGTCAAAGATAGCAGTAAAGGCTTTTGTGGTATAGCTGATGGAGAGTCTGTAATGCCCAACATGTAATCATGATCATTCAACAACCCATGAAGTTCATTAAACAGTTAACAAACGAACAGTCAAAATACCATGTTTTGAACAGGAGATTATTTTTTAATGCTTTTTTGTAACATTGCAGCACTATCTCATACGTGCAATTTTTTGTGGTAAAACAGCTTTCTTTTAATCATATTCAATAAATTAACTCTTTAAATAAAATTAGCAAAAACAAAAAAAAGGTTTGTGCACCAAACCCACCCAACTCAAGATCATGAACCTGTTTTGACCGTTAACCCAATGAAAAATAAAAACCTAATGAGGCGCTACATGTCTCAACTCACATTTATCAACATAATGAAGATGATAGCAAATCATTTATTATGATGTTTGTCATTTCTCATAAGATCAAGTTAACAGGAGTATAAAGGAGATTTAGATTCATTATTGATTTAGACCCTAAGAAAAAAGAATCAGATTTTAGAACACCATGGTTCAGTTTTCTAGTCAACATGTTTTGTGGGTTGTGGAGACACCTATTAGGCCAGGCCAGCTGCCAAGGCCCAACATCCGAAACAAAACCTGGGGTTATATGGGCGTGTGTCGCAGGAGTTAAGAGTCAAAAAAAGTTGAGTTGGCATCATGATTCGACGCATTATATATTCATTTAATTGTGGTCATATTAGTAGAAAAGCAAGCAGAGATTTAAAACTATACCTTATTTCGAAGTGGTGGTCATATCGCAGCCACTAGACCCGTCAGTGGTCCGAGAAGACATGAGAGTCCATCAACTGCAGTGGTGTGGTGTAGATGAACAGCTGAACGTTTAATTTGATGCCTCAGGGTTTCTGGATAATGTGTTCGAAACTCATTGGTTTACCACGAATCTATGAGCCAATTAGTAGACGGCTGCATTTGTGAACTCCCATGCAAATTCGACAATAAACAAAAGTAACCTGTTGTAAAAGATAAATAATCAAAGTTGTAAGTTCAACCATAATGTTCGACCATAAACAAAAGTAACATGTTCTAAAAGTTAAAGAATTAAAGTTGTAAGTTCAACCATGAACAAAAAAGAGAATAATTTGACTATATGTGTAAAAACAATAATTTGTTCCCCTTAGTTTTCTATAAACGGCTTCAATAGGGCTAGAGCTTCAAAGCAAAACCACAAAAGTTAATTTCATTTAAGGGAAGTTAATAATCTTAAATAAATTAACACAAAATTTTTTTGCAAACCATGGCACATTAGTTCTAAACCAATTTCAAAAAGCATGTTTTTCTAGTCTCTTGTATCCATCGGTTGCTTGGAAATCAACAATAACCTAAATTAAATTACTAATCAAGTATAAGCATTTTGAATAAGTTCCCGAAGTTAGTGAGAGTATAAACCTTCCCTACGACCGTTAATTTTCATGGTTGTAATTTCAGCCTCGAGAGTATTAAAATGCCCTTTTTAAATACAATTAAAACAGGAAAGCCAAGAAAAACTATTAGTAACATAACAGATTACATGTTTACCCTTCTTGTTGCTTGCATTCTCTCAGCATATAAACCCATTTGGGGATCCATTGCACGAATCTCCGAACAAACAAGAGCTATTTACTCATCAGCTAATAGTGTAATCAGGTTATCTGGGTACTCAACCATCCATTCAGTCACCCGATATCATTATAATAAATCATCTTATCATTGAGATGACGACAAAAGCTTGAACACAAAAATACCTTTATGTTTTCAAAATCTGTACCATCATTAGAACGATCACTCAACGGCATGGACACTAAATAAACCTTTGTTCAAAGAATCAACATGAGCTGGAATCTTCCGTATCTGTAAGAATAGATAAAATTTTCAGCAATATTGAAATCTAATAACATCATCCTACATAAACTGGAATTAGGTCAATGAGCATACCTTTTCCCTCTTCTAAGATTTCAAAGACAAGCTAAACAGCCTAACACAAGAATACCATTATAATTATAAGGTGAAAATGTACGATACATAAATGCACAGATACGTTGATGTTTTTTTGTTGAAAGTTTCTATACCTTTTCTCAACAGCTTTTGTTATATGCTCTAACAATTAACTTTGTAGTGTTTTTCTTGTTTGGTCTTTTCAACTGAAAGGTTTTTAGAATATACATTTGCAGGGTCGTAGATTTTGTGCATGTCAGGACGGAATGAGATAAACAAAAAAGGAAAATACATGATTAGCAACATAACACACCGGCCTATGATATGAAGGAGAAAACAATGATAAATTATTACAAGTTTACCTTGATCTAACTGGAGTAGACAGCTTCCCTTCATGTTTGATTTTTGTGTTGTACTTTGATTATCAAACTCAGAGAAATTCAAGTGCCATCCAGTTGTAGAAACAAATAAAACAAAAAAGGCAAAACTAATAAATGATTAGCAACATAACACACTGGCCTATGATATGAAGGAAAAAACAATGATGAATAATTACAAGTTTACCTTGATCTGTTGTTGCCTGCATTCTCTCTCTCAACATATGAATCCATAGAAGTGGTAGAAAAAAACAGTTTAGTTTTAATAAAATCTTATCCAACATTTATCAGAGAGAAATAGTTTAAACATGTATAAAACAGCATATATATACCTTTGGTGCGGGAGGTGGGGGTGGGGGAGGATACACAGTTGGGGCCAACATTCTCTCCTCAGCAGCATCATTCCATCGTCTATAATTATAGCTCATTATGATAAAATATTTTAATAAGATTAGACACATTAAAATATAAAGAATACACACCCACCTTAAAATCGAAGACTGCAGGCTATCAGACGAATTTTTGCATAGTCCAGAACTGCATAAGCACAAGTTAGCAATGCTCCTTGTACTGCCTGAAACACATAAAATGTCAGCCGAA
>BJCM01208562.1:0-13375 GCA_018326385.1 Flaveria bidentis
TTTACAAAATATTTTAAAATATAAAATTTAGTCACACATGTGAATTAAGTCATGAAATTTATTCTGTAATTCCCATAAGTTACAAGGGTTATTTTATAATTTTTCCAAATTTTTATCAGGTTCGGATCTTACGTTTATTATTTTCTTTTATTTCCTTGAACTAATTATATAAATTAATCTATCCAATATTACTACCCCATATTTTACAGATTATCATTTATAATATTTATTCTGTAATTCCCACAATCTTTTTTAGAATTTTTTAGATTAAATATATTTTTTATTATAACCCTACTTTTTTATAAAAATTTAATAGTATACTTCAAGTTATAACTTAGAAAAAACAATATTATTTAGTGATAGCAAAATGGCCATGTACCAACTATTAATTAACTTGCAACATGCATATACTTACATGTATAGATATATGTACAAAATAAAGATTAAGAAATTAGAACTTTAACACAACAATATAATTTTAAAACCGTATATAACAAATTCACGATGCATTTAAAAAAATGTGTTTGTAATCAACCCAACCTATACTATAAAATAAAAATCAGTCATTTCAAGTTTAAACCAATGGAATGTCAAATTGGCCATAATAGGCTGCAACTATATAAAATCTGATCCAAAATCTTTAAAAGCTACATAAGTTAATAGGTTACATTTCTAACTAATCATCAATCCCATTCTCATCTCCAAAATGATGCATATCAATTTCTTCTTCTTGTTCAGTCCCAAGTTTACTTTTAGTTTTTAAAGATTTACCTGAAGCTTTCGATCTCTGCAATGTTTTCGGAACCTTCTGTGCCTGCAGCTCCAACACCTTTTCCGATGGCTTTCTCCTCCTTTTCAGGTGCATCAAGCCGCCTGTATCTTCACCACCAGAATTCTCCAGTCCTGAATTCGATATTTGAAGAGTTAGATGTGTTCTTCAATAAATAAACTTTCATTTTTGAAGAACATTAAACTAGAATATTGTTACCTTCAATTTGATTGGACGAATCATGGTTGTCTTCTGAAAGTGGGGAAGAATTATCAGGTCTTCCGGTTTGTTGTTTGTCCCCAGAAACATCAACATCAGGACAAGGATCAGCTGGCAAGAAGCATAGTTCCTCCTCTGAATCACTACTAAATGCTGAATCTTTTTCCACCGTTGTAATGTCTACTTCATCTTCTTCATTTGTTTCTGGTTCTTTTACCTGCAATATAAATTAATTCATGTATAATTACACAAAATGTATGTGTGTCAGCGCACGTAGTAAACAACAAACTCAATCAACCCACATTCATCGTCTACTTATTTGATCATGACGCAGCAAAATGGGCCAGATTGGGTGACAAGCCAAAACGGGTTGACCCATCCAACACTTTGGTTTCTTTTATGAGTAATTAATGTATTAAATATGATTACAGTTATAGTATTACAGCTTATAGTCTAATACTAAAATACTAATAACATGATTGAAGAGCTTGCTAAATTTTGGTAATTCTTTTGTTCCAATTTTACAATAGAGAAAAAAAAATTAACAAATCAACCCCGCTTTAGGTAATATGTCAGAAATTGACGCCTCACATTTTACCTTTTCAGTTTCTGGCATCAAATCAAATTCATCTTCACGTTCAACATACTCCTCATTTTCTTCGAGTTCCTTAAAATCTGGGGCAAATGCACTCCAGTTCTCGGTGTAGTCTTTGGCCCAAATGTAAACCAAGCCCGTTAATGACACAGAAACGACTATAGGATGAACAGGGTGCCACACCAAATCCATCAAAGCTTCCTTTGGACCTTCAAGAATTTTCACAAGATGGCCGGCCCGTCTATCCCAAATATAAATTTTATGTTCACCTTTACTAGCGGAGCCACCAATCACCCACTCACCATCACCACTAAAGCATGGCGCCTTCCAGTGCACTTTTGTGATGGAATCTTGAAACTCCCGAGAAAATGATAAGAAATTCATTCCCGCAGCCTTTAGCATTTCAACGTCTCTTTCTGAATCCTCATCAGGAACAAGTTTACATGAATCTTGTTTTGTCATAAGGTTTTCATATATTCTGATTGTACGATCACTCGAATTTGTAAGAAGGAACTGTCCATCTCTGCTGAATACAATATTCTTTATCACCGCACTACCAGAAACTGGAACAATCCCGCAAATCTGGTTTTTTTTGTGGTCAATTATAAGAATTTCACCAACTGAATTCCCGATATAAACCAGATCACCATACTTGTTAAAACATGCTGCTGTTGGTGTATAATGTGCTGATCCATCTGAAAATTTGTTTTTTGATGTAGGGGCGGGTTTTTCAGATAGTGATATGGGAAGTGTTATTGTGGTTTCGGTACATAAATTGACAATTAAGGGAGCAGATGAAAATGGGCAAATTAGGCAAAGTGTTGATTCTAAGGGATGTAAACGAGCTTGTAATGGGGCTTGTTGTAGTATGATTCGGTAGATTTTTTCTCCCTTTACAACATCCCATAGAGTTAAAGATTTATCGGCAGCAGAAATAAGAATGTTATGACCATTTTTTGACCAGCAAACACTAGTTATGGCAGCAACACAGTCTTTATCTCTGATTTCTTTTGCAATTCCTCGGGTCTCGAAGTCCCAAACAATGCAACTTCCATCAGAACACCCAGCTGGGGAAGAAAAGCATAGTAAGTTAACCATACAGAAGGCAAAATTTTAGAAGTTAAATAGAGTATATATTAATCACTTTGAGCATCCATACCTAGTGGAAAATTCAAAAAGATTTCAGATAATGGTACTTGTTATGACTTATGATGAACAACAAAGCAGAAACTAAATAAAATTAAGGAGCGAGTGAATGTGTGTATCAAAAGTGATTAGATCAGAACTATATGATTAGTTTATTAAACCTATGGATAGCCAAGTAATTTACATACTTTATAACTAAAAGTTTCTTACAACTAATTACATGCTTCTTCAAATCTGTGATTAGTTTGACCCGATGTATTTTTGAAAGACTGAAAATCTATATCATGACTATAAGCACTTTCAACCAAAGTACCAAACACAAAAAACTGATTATTGCAACTTTAACTTGTAATAATAGGTTTAAACAAAGATCCAAACACAGCCCATACATAATAAAATAAGTCAACATTAGCATTCATCTGATATTGTAAATTTATGGATGAGACATGGGTGTACATCAAGACTAAACTTTAAATGATTCATGGAAGTGACTCAGTGAGAATGAAAATTAACTAGATTAGTATGAAAATTGCTTAAGCGATCATTCAAGACTAAATTTCTAAATGATTCCAGAAAACAAACAAACAGTTGTTTGCCTCTATGAGTTATGTAGAGCCTTCGTTGAAGTAATAATTCCTGATCTTTTTCAAATAGTAGTCCCTAACCATGTTTATTCTTCTTAATCATTTAATGCAATTTCTAAAAAGATTATAAACGTAAAACCAAAAGCATGGTTTTGAAAATCAGTTGATGCGTACCCCTCGAGGCGTGCCTCGATACAAGGCGGTGAGAAATCGAACATGAGGCGGCGCCTCATAGGTTCCCGATAGACGATAGTACGTACGCCTCTTAGTACAAGGCGGTTCGAAATCGGTGAGGCAGTCAGCGGGTTTGAGGCAGTCTTTTTTTGGGCGGGAAAGGGTGGCGACAATTACATATCCGGAATTTCGCAATTTTCCCTTTAATTAAACCACAAAAGCGGGCAAAACAATTGAGCATCTGCTATCAATCATCTTCATCGCTAACAATCATCTTAATCTTCATAAAATTTAATTATCTTCATCTCTATCAATCTTTATATTAAACCATCTTCATCAGCAACAGCCAACAGGATTGAGCATCTTCATCGCATGTCACAATCATCTTCATCTGGTATCAACCATCTTCATCTTCATCGCTTCAGATAAGTTTTCCAATTTAGGGTTTATCGTTTTAGCAACTGCAATCATCTTCTTCGCTGCAATTTAGGGTTTACCAAGCAGTTTTTAGGGAATTAGGGTTTATCGTTGCAGTTTTTTGTTACCAGAACTAGGTTCTTCAGTTTAGACCTTTAGGGATTGTGTAATTTACTGCTTTGTTGTGTTATTGATGTTCGTTTGTGGGGATGCTGTGGCTGATTAATTTGTGTAAAACATTGATCTTTTGTGTGATTTGTTGAGTTATTGACTTATTGTTGTGGACTTGCGGCTGATTGATTTGTGCAGAATGAATTTATATTTTCATGTAAAACTTCGATCTTTTATTGAATTAGGTTACTGGGTTTGTGCAGGATGATTTTATGTCCAGAATGATTTTGTAAATTAAGGACTTGTTGGTAGTGTAGTGTTAATTTGATGATAGTATGGTAGTTTGCGTGCAGAATGAGTTTGTAAATGGACTTGTTGGTAGTATGTTGTAAATGAAGGGACTGAAATTAGATCAGATTTGGAACTGATATTAGATCAATTTGTGTGCAGAATGATCTTATAGTGTGCAGAATGTTTGGGACTGAAATTAGATCAAATTGATTATTTCATATTTAAAAATTAGAACCAGTCTTATTTGAGATATGGGAACTGAAAATTTGGATCAAATTGATTAATTTTTTTAATTTGATGATAAAATTATTTAAAAAGTTCTTTGTTTGATAAGTATTTTAATCGTTATAAGATATACAATTTTTATATTTATTTTTTTACGCCTTGGGCTTATTCCTCGTTTCGTTTGGAGGCTTACGCCTCGTGAGGCAAAGGGAAAATGCCTTGAGGCTTGATTCGGATTAGGTTACTTCGGGAAGTATATTCAATCAACTCTAATTCTTTTACCTATTAACATCTTAGAAGATTTCACAAAGCCCCTATCACTTAGTTTCGAGTTTTCGGAAATATCTTAGGGGCTATTTGATTTGCTTCTGACCCGGTCAAAATGTCTGACCCACTGACCCGGTCAGACATTTTGGCCGGTCAGCGTGTTTGATTATCACATATCCGCGTCTGACCCGGTCAGACACCACTGACCCATGCCTTTTGTTCCCTTTACCCGGTCAGTTTTGGAACAAGCTCTTACTCAGTCATCACCTTCTAACCGAGTAAGAGAAATCAAACAGCCCCTTAGCTGATGAATTAGTAGTTGTTGTTGTTCTTAGAAACCTTGATAAGAAGGTTTAAGAAAATTTACATTAGTTATTTTGGAGAAATTTTCACATCCGAGAGATCAAATACTTAAGAATGGGATTTGCCAAATTTGGTTTTATGACTACAATCCTACATAGATCCCTATGAAGAATAATAATAATAAAGAACAAATGCATCTGCTGAAATTTTAATTTTGTTAGGGTAGTGCATGTCCGACGGATAGTCGAAGTGTACACAAAAGTCTTCAGCTTTTATTAATTAGAGTGCTTTAGGCGTTTAACTAATACTCAACAATTAAGGATTTCATTTAAATACAGAAATAAGAAACTACACGTCACATAGATCTGAACAGAGAATACAAGTAGATGATTAGTTACCAGCAAGAAGAGTGCCGCGGCGATTAAAAGATATGCATTTCATAATACCATGTTCCAGATACTCTTCTATCACTTCTGGAAAGTCCCCCTGCAACGGATCTTCACCCCAACAAACAAGAACAATAAATTAATCAACACATTAGATACAAACTCTTATGCAAGAAGAAAAAGAAAAATAAAAAATAATACCTATAATGGGAACATTCATAATGTGTGTAATAATCTGAAATGGGCTTTACGACTGCTTGAGAAACCTAACGTAGTGTGTGAATATAGTTGAGGAAATTTCCTGCAATTTGAGCATACAAAGTAAAGTGACCCCATCATATTTCCATATACAGAGTTAAAAGATCTGTAAGCGACAGAGTTAATGACATAAATAGAGAATCCTCTCAAAGAAAATTTTAATCCTAACTCATCATCTTGTTTAAAAATGAGATGCAATAATGCAAAGCACAGGAACACCCTTCTTAGATAATATTTTTTTAAACGATACAAAGTTTAATGATGCAAGCTTATCTGATGTTTACCACAGACTCTATCAGCAGAAAGTGATTCCAAATTTTAGAACCCTTATAATAAGAAGGTGTGCATCTCAGGCGTCTTTTAAAATTTAGCAACTTCTGATTCAGGTGTTTCTGAAAATTTCTCTGTAAAATGCATTCTTTTTCCTAAAGTTGGTTGCGTAAACAGGTCATAACTATTAGCCCCCTGACAGAAAGCAATTCTAATTCATAGAAGTTAAAACAATCGAAATAAGAACCTGTGTAATGTTTACAATGGCGTCAATGTCTTCAAACCTATCTTGCGGTTCCCATATTCAACAGTTAGAAACAACTTCTTAACTCTCCAACCAATCAACAGCCAAACATGACTAACGCCTACACTTTTTTTAAGATCTAAATTCTAACCCTAAAACGGCCTTAAACACAAACCTATGAGTCAGAGAAACCATTCAAACTACAACAGGATACCTATAAGAATACATAATTACATCAATTCACAATGTATGCACTTTAATCTGTAAATTGCAAGCTTTAATTCGTGAAACCTAGAACGAAAGTCGGACGTTATTACAACTGAAATTGAAATTAGGGTTATTTTTGTTTTTCTTTTCTCTTTGAGGTAATTGAATTAGGTGGTATGTTGATCTTATCTGGTGTGGATGATTGGACGTGAGATTTGTATGGAAAGAAGAAGGTGATAGCGTAGGGTAGGTAAATTCGGTAAGATTAGGGTAGGCGTAAAGAGAAAAGAGAAGAAGAAAAGTGGATTAAAGTTTAAAGGATGGATGAAAATACCTCTGTGAGACTTGTTGGTGATGATGTAGCGACGGCGAATGGATGCTTTTGTGACTTGTGAGACGAGAGAAGACTGAAGAGCAGCAGCAGTAGGGTGGCTCATCGGTCTGTTTGGGAGGGAGGGAAACAAACACACACGCCGGAGACAAAGAAAAAGAGGTGGCTTCTCCGGGTCCGGGTCCGGGTCCGGGTCCGGGTTTGGATTTGGGTTTGGGTTTAGGTTTGGGTCGAAGGACGGGATACGGAGCCGGATCTGGATTCTAAGACGAGTGTGTTTAAGAAATATTATCTAACCTAATAATCATTTACATATGAATGACTATAAAGGTGTCTGCGTAATGCGGCGGGACAACACTTTACATCCGACACGAGTTTTTAATTTTTGTTAATCTTATAGCAATTTTACAAAAGTTTATTATATTTTTTAAGCTAAAATTTAAAACACCAAATAAATAGATTTTGCATGATGACTTGTATATTTATGCATTAAGTTATTGTGTCTTACAAAATACATATTGGTACAACAAAAAGTTTACATCAAAATGTTTAAAAAATACACATTTACGATTGTAATATCAAAAATTTTTAAACATGATAGATTGATATAACATAAATCTTAAAACAAATTAATTTTTTTTGGTTTATGGGTAAATAATGTAAAATTGTATGTAATTTATAATGATTATAAGGTTATTATATAACTAATTGTAAGGGGTAATTTGTAAATAATATTAAAAATATTATTTTACCTTTAAAAATGATTGTACCATGTACATTGAGTAAGTTAGGTGTTCTTAATTTAATAGAATTTTAAAATACTTTTCTTATATGCTTTATATATAGTATAGATATAATATCACATAGCATTTTTATAATCTCTCTCGACTTAATATTTTTGCCTATACTATTTATTTA
This sequence comes from Flaveria bidentis, assembly GCA_018326385.1. Taxonomy (NCBI): domain Eukaryota; kingdom Viridiplantae; phylum Streptophyta; class Magnoliopsida; order Asterales; family Asteraceae; genus Flaveria; species Flaveria bidentis. The sequence continues at coordinate 7,716 of BJCM01208562.1, forward strand.
TTTTAAAAGTTCAAATAACTAATTTTTGAATTTTTCTCTTTCTCTTTTTATATTATAAATCCATGTTTTTTTAATCATTAATTTTTAAATATATATTCTATTAAATAAAAACTAAGTATTTTCATTACAAATATTTTTTATCAAAATAAAATTGTCTAAACTTATGAATTTTTATAAAATAATGAAACTTTTTTAAATTATGAAATATTTTAGAATCAATCTATTTTAAAAATAAAAGTTTCATATAAAAATATTTTTTTTCAAAACAAACCCGGAGTTTTTAAACAGGAGATGTTAATAAAAAAGAGTTTTTTTCAAAGTAATACTTTTTTAAAATGAAAGTTTTAAAAATAATAAAAATATTTTTATCAACTACTCAAAGTAATTTTTTATTTAACATTTTATAGTTTCCAACTCTTCTTTATTAAATATTTAGTGTTTTTCTTATTAACCTATATAATACATGGAGATAATGCACAAGGCTATAGCCTGGTGTTGTTAATATAAAAGAAATTATAATATCATGTAATAGAAATCAAACTGTAATATGCAACAAGAGGAATTAAACAAAAGAAAATGAATCATATTTGGTTGAGGGCTCATCGAAAGATCGTATGATTCCCTTGATCTTATATTACTACTAATAAACTATTACAATATATGACATTAGTCACTTTCATATTTCATCTCACAAAAGTTTTCCTGCTCAAACTTTTTATGACCTATTAAACTAAAGAAAAATTATTTATATAAACATTTGATTAAGTAAAATTACAATTTTAACAGTTGAGTCAGAGTTTTAAAAATTGATCAGCGACTCTATTAAATCTTTCAAAGTGACGAGATTTACTAAAAAAATATCATTCATGTGGCAATTTAAATTATAATATTAAATTTTCTTAATTTTGAAGATTATAACTAAAGATGATATATTTCTATGTTTATAGATGACATAACTTAAACTGCTCATGTAATTTCACATTAAACATGAAAAGTGCAAGTCCCTTAAGGCTAATGTGTTACTTTTAAGATATACGTATAGATACATCTATTTATGTATCTCATTAATATATTTCTATATTATTGTTGCCATGTTTAGTAGTATTAGTGTTAACCTTGTGTTTGGAAACCCCCAATTCATACTTCCTTTTGTAGCTTATCTTGAATTATTTTGGTTGAAACATTAATGTTATGAGTTAGATATTGTGTGACATCCTACACATATCCCACATCGGTCGTGGACATGAGAGATTTCTAGTTCATAAGGAATGTATGGCCTCTAACATCAACAACGTGTTTTGGGCGTATTGACCGTGAATGAGAGGAGAACTCCACAGTTAAGTGTGCTCAGGTGGGAGCAATCTAGGGATGGGTGACCTCCTTGGGAAGTTTTCACCCGGACAACTAAAAGCAAATCCGTGAGCTCCTCGTGGGCAAAGCGGACAATATTGTTGATGTGATAGGCCGGGTGTTACAAAATGGTATCAGAGCCACTCATGTGTCGTTCGGGACGTGGGACATACCTCACCAAGGATGGTGACTTCTCAGGCTCATCGAGGACGATGAGTTCAAACAAGGGGTGCTTGTGACATCCTACACATATCTCACATCGACCGTGGACAGGAGAGATTTCTGGTTCATAAGGAATGTCTGACCTCTAACATCAACAACGCGTTTTGGTCGTATTGGCTGTGAATGAGAGGAGAACTCCACAGTTAAGTGTGCTCAGGTGAGAGCAATCTAGGAATGGGTGACCTCCCTGGTAAGTTTTCACTCGGGCAACCAAAATCAAATACGTGAGCTCCTCGTGGGCAAAGCGGACAATATTGTTGATGCGATAGGTCGGGTGTTACAATTTGACTCTATATGACTCGTGACCCATAAATGAAGAAGTGAATGCCTTTATGGATGTAGATTGAATACAAGTATGCTTTTCTTTATATATTTTTACTATCCAAGTCTCATCTTCAGTTGTGAGTCTTGATACATACAATGCCTAAGGACAATCACATACTATTTTTCGTTTCTTTTTAGGTTTGTTCCCACTTCCTTTCATATTACCCTACAACAAATAAATAACGAGTTGGTGTGTTTACAAATGAAGGTTAATAATAAGACTACGAAAGAAAGTTACTTTTGAAGTGGCACCTTTATTGGTACTTTGTTTACACATGGTTGCTAATTAGGCCTATCACCTTTGTATATTGGCATGATCCTCTAACATAATCCAAGTTAATTATTAGTAATTTCATTATGCTAGGTAAGTAATAATAAGTGTTTGTTAAATAAAGTCGCCTAACAAATGACTCTAATCCTTCTTTTATCATCTCTCAAAAATATTAATTATCTCATCCTTTCAATTGCATGTCTCTTGACTCTTTTCTTTATCTCATTTGCATTTTTTAAAATCAGACCAACATAAAATGTTACTTAAGTAGTACTAATTTGTTGCTTTCTTGTGTTCCTAAGTTCTTTCAATTTCCAACTTCTTGTAGTTTCAAAATCATTCTTTGAATCTTTTGTTAAACTATCAAATGACTAAAACCTCATAGGATAACAAACTAGATCACTAATATTTATTATTTGGGTTGCTTTCAAAACCATTCTCACAATCATATGTGCTTTCAAATTCTTCCCTACTATCTACAAATGCATCAAAAACCCTCATGTCTACTTTTAAATTGTCTACTACATTATCCTTATTAACCATATAATCACTATCATCAAAATCTTCACCAAAAATACGAAATCCTTCTGAAAAGTCAATATTATCAAAGGTATAATCAAAATGATCATTATTAGGAACAATCATAATCATCACCTTGACTAACTACCTCTTCACCACTTTCTTTCCATTTCAAAAACAACCCGGTTGAAGGCTTATTTTTAGTTCCAATAGGTTTATTCCACTCAGGAGATACATTTTGTAGTTCCATAATAACAACTTTTGTTGATTGTAGAGAAATGTCATAACTAGTAATTTTAGTCCTACTATACTCAATGTACAAGTTAAAAAGTTTACTGTCCTTAACATATTACCTCACATGGTTAACATCTAATTACTAAACCCACATCTAAATTAGTAAATTTTTACTAGGAGTTTTAAAGTGAAAATAGAGTTTTTTTTAATTTTGATTGTTCAAACCTAGTTCCTTTATTGTGTAACTAAAACAATGTATAGAAAACTCATCAATATCCAAGTAATCTACAAACTTAACTTTACCATTCGCATATTTTCTTTCGGATAAGTTTTTAAACACACCATCATAATGAATTTTGATAGAAAACAGGTTTTGGTGTCCATCTATAAATAAAGAAAACATATTTATTGACATAAACACTTAGCGTTTATAAAAATCAAAAACTTTTCAAACATATACAATCAAAATCGTGAATATACACGAAGAAGAGATGAAAAAGGCACTATAAACCTCGGTTGATACTACTTTAATGCTTGATTCTCTAGAGACCTATGCATTTTGCCTCCTTAATGTTTATAAATCTTGATCAAAGATGAAAACTTGTTGATGTTCAATTACTCCTTGCTCCCCTATGATTGATGTTTGAATTTTGAATAATAAGACTTGAACGAACGTATGTATGAAGTTGTATGTATATTTTTAGGGTTTTAACATAAAAAGACTATATTGCCCTCACATGTTAATCACATGCAATTAAAATTATGTTAAAAACTAATTACGGTTAACGGTAAGGACCATTTTTGAAACCTCAACTCAAATGTTTGGACTATGTTTGTAATTTTAGAACTGTGTGGACCAAACATGCAATTTGATCAAACCACATGGACTATTTATGTAATTTTCTCTTATTATTATTACTATTATTATTTAATACTATACAAGTATCTTATTAATCCCTTGAATACAAACAACCCCTTTTTGTATCCCACCTATAACCACCACCACCACCACCTCCATTGCCATTACTACCACCACTTGCATTGTTATCTTCACCATCAACCCCTCCACAACTATTATTAGCACCAACCCATCCTTTACATCCACCGCTTCTTCTTATTCTTTATTTTAGGAATTAAGGTGTAACACCCCGAATTTCTATTTAAATGAAAGGAAAAGAAAAGTAAATAGAAAGAATAGAAATTCTGCACAAATGGAGGGGAAACAAGTGTACAAAGTAAAAACCTTATTATTATAAGGATTTAAAGGGGCATGGTTGCCCATTTCTTTTTCATCTTCTTCAATCGGCTGAAAAGAAGAAGAGAGAGAGAGAGCCCGGTTCTAGAGAGAGAAAGAGGAAGAAGCAGCTTCAAAGGTAAGTCTTCTCTTCTATGAGCTCGGTTTTAGCTAGGTTTCGAGTTCTTGACCGAAGTTCTGGTTGTTTAGTGTTTGTTTTCGGGATTCAAGAGCTGAATCGAAGGTGAGTCTTGAACTGGGAGAGTGTTGCTCAAAGGCTGCTCAAGGTGAGTTTCTAGAACCCCTCTTTTAATGATTTTCAACTGATTTGGGGCTATTATGCATACTAAGTAAACATTTTGAAAGAAACCGTGGGTTTATAGCTTTATGTTCGAAATGATGTATGTATGTATGTATGTTATAGTGATGATTATGGGTCAGTGATGATGATTAGCATGCTTAGATGGCCTTAGTATGTTAGATCTGTGTTTGGGTATGATTAGAGTGGTAATCGGGCGAATATGATAACATAGAAAATATTTCAGAATGTTTTGACGAACATAAACAGTGGTTCATGCGCCCAAACAGTGGCCCATGCGCCCAACATGAGTGGCCAGACACCTAAGTGGTGGCCATGCGCCTAAATAGTGGCCCATGCGCCTAAATAGTGGCCCATGCGCCCAACATGTTGGCCATGCGTCTAAGGGATGGTCATGCGCCCAAGTGTTGGCCATGCGCCTAAATAGTGCCATGCGCCCAAGTGTTGGCCATGCGCCCAAGTGTTGGCCATGCGCCCAAAGTGTTTGAAACGGCTAAGTATTGATGCGCCTAAACAGGTGCCATGCGCCTGCATAGTGTCAAAGCGCCTGAACAGGGCAGAAGCGCCCAAATAGTGCCCATGCGCCCAGACTGTTTTATACTTAGAATTTTCAGGCTCATGCGCCTGGAAGGTCCCATGCGCCCAATTTGGACTTAAGGTTTCTAAGTGGTTTTTAAGGGGTAATATGGGGAGATATGCCTGGTTATGATGGAATGGCTTATGTTTAATGTGTGTTATGTATGGATGATGTGCCTGTATGGTGATGGTGTATGTTTATGTTTATGTATATGTTCCTTATTATGTATGTATGTCTTCCCTTAGATTTGCGTTAAACGTTAATGAATCTAATGAAGTATTATGTAACGTAAGGTGGAAGATACTAAAAAGAGGAACATAATGATAGAATGCATGCATTAATAAAATAGAAAGCATAGAAAGGCTTGCAAGCAATATGTACAGAGGTGCACGGCTCTAAATGCCTTAAGCTCAACCGCGTGAGGTTCAGCAAATCCTAAAGTGTGCACGCAAGGGTTCTAGTCTTTGTGACTGACCTTTAGAGTTGTTACCCATTTCGATGGGGGTGTTGTTACCCATTTCGGTTGGGGTGTTACCCATTTCGATAGGGGTGTTGTTACCCATAATGTTGGGGGTGAAATATATGATGGTTACCCGAGTTACGTATAACT
>BJCM01208565.1:0-23256 GCA_018326385.1 Flaveria bidentis
GCCATACCACCTTTATCACCAACTTTTGAAGACTTTGTCCTTTTGACACCTTTAGTCCCTCTACTTGGGATTTATTTCCTTTCTCTCTTTTCCTTCACCTTGTTCTTCCTTTAATAGCAACAAAAATAGCTGGTGTTACATTAGTTGAGGTGGTTGTGCTAAGGAAGCTGGTATGGAGGATGGTGTGGGTTTAGGAGTTAATGGTTCAGATGTAGGTCCGGTTTTAATAGGAAAAAGGAAAGGGATTGGTTCAGGTTAAGGTTGAGGTTAAGGTTGAGGTTGAGGTGTTGGTTTGAAGGTCATCCCCTATCCCCTTCTATACATCACTATCCTTTTTCCTAAGCGAATATCAGCCTTGATGTCACTGACATGTTGCTGTAGGGTCTTCTCAGACATAGGACCCACCTACCTACTAGAGAATCTATGAGCCTTTTAATAATCCTTCATCCAGGCTTTATCACCTATCTTCCTGACAACAACGAGTCCAACTTCTTCCTCCTTCTTCTTCTCGCTCAGTTTTTCCTTTGCAACTTTCTTTCTCTCTTTCTCCATTTGATCTTGCTTTTTCTTGAAAAGCCACAAGATCGTGTCATTTTTGTGAGGAGTTAATTCCTGTAGAGAAAATCTTTTTGAGCTCAGGAAAGATATCCTTTTTCTCCTCAGCTAAAGATCAACCTCTCTTTTCTTTCTCTCCTTTTCTTCCTATAAGGCCAACCTTACTGCCTCCTTCTTTTGTTCAATTTGTAGCAGGGTTGCCTTATCTTACTCAATTAACTCCTCTTATGGTAGCAAGAGCACATCTTCATTAATAGCTCCAAGATTGACCAACCTGGCAATGATTTTCACTCTCCTTATGTTGTTAGCCTCTTGGTTGGCTACAACTAATTTGCTACTTGCAGCTAGCAACTTCCCAGTTGGGAGTCTACCTTTCCTTTTCAGCTTCTTTAACCTTTCTTCATCTAGAATCTCTTCCACAGTCATCTTCCCTTTGGTGTCTTTGGATGCTTTGGACTTTGTAGATTCTCGAGTAGAGGTTTCAGGTTGGGCGGTGGAGATTTGAGCATGTGTTAATGATATTGTTTGAGTGAAGGGTCAGTTGAGAATCCTTACTGTTTACCTCAGATGCTAGTTCTAGAATTGAATTTGTGATAACCATATTCTTGAATAAAGAGAATAACCCTTCCGTAGCTTCCATCTCAGCTTCAGAAGATTGAAATGGTTCTTCCGAGGCTTTGACTTCAGCTTCGGAAGTCTGTGGCAATGCACTCCCTATCCCAACTGTTTCAGTTGCTGGGCCATCAGTCTCCATTTCCCTTTCAAAATCAATCTCAAGTTCCATGTCAACCTTAGGTTGACCAACTTCTTGGACAATAGTGGAAGGTGCATTCAACCTCTGAAGCTCTTTAGCTCCAAAGTATGCCACAACAACATTAGGGCTTGGTTGTTCAATGGAAGATCCAAGTAGGAACTTGGAAAAGAACCCGTTCAGATCTTGGAGCATCCTTTGATCCATTTGAAGAACAATTTGAGGAGGCTCAGGAAAAACTGTTGCTAGTTGAGCGGGGTATTTTGAAGTTAAGGTAGTTAAAGCTAAACTCTGTTGTTCCTCTAATGTTTGTCTCTGAACACTCTCCCCCTTTTTGGAGCATCATCCTAAGAGCTTGATAAGCTAGAGGAAGAGGTTAAGGAGACCTGAATGGGCACATGCCTAACAGATCTCTCAATATGTTTCTCAGCTAGTTTGGCCTTGAGACTTTCAATCTCAAGTTGTTAAGTGGCAGACCTATCCTATAAAGTCTTAACCTTGGATCCAAGGTTCGAGACTTTAGAAAGTAGGTCTTGAATGGTGAGTTGCAAACTTCCCTCATCTTTTTTTGAAGAATTATGGGGAGATGAGGTAACATACCTTGTATGTTCAACCTTACCACCAAATATGGTTTCTTGGCACCCTAGTTTCCCCTACCTAATGATATCTCTTTCAGACTCATCAATGGGCACGGTTGCTATAGATTTAGTCTCAAAGATGTTACCACTATTCTAAGGATCCAATGAGGCTCCTTAGTAGTGGCAACTGAATCCACATGAGTCCCCTCCACATAAGTGGGACTCACCTTAGTTTGGGCTTGCTGATGGGGGCTAGAGATAAGAGGTCTCTCTAGGCTCTGTTGATCCTTAAGAGGGTCTTATGGATCAACTTCATTGCCTTAATAAGACATAATCTCTTCATCAGTACCTATGAGAAGGTCAGTAAAGGATATTGAGGTTAAGCCTAATGACCCCAGACTTTGGTCAATGTTTATTGGCATTGAGCCTACAAAAAGGTTGTCCCTTTTTGGCTGCTAAGGGGAGTACAAGGACTCATCCCGAGGGGTGTCATCTAGGGTTTTGGGCTCATGGGTTTGAGACTGAGGAGACTCAAAACCCATATTAAGGTCAATAGTGAAGGAAGGTGGGACCTCTAACTGAGTGGAAGCCAAAGTTTCCACTCTAGCCTTTTTGGTTTGAACCTGTGGGACTTGTTCAATCAGAGTAGATTGAAAAAGGGATCGTTTGGGATGTCTCCGGTATGTGACTTTAATGGGGTGAGAAGGTAGGTTTGGCATTATAAGGGTTGTTGCTGGTGTGGGTTCATCGCCTGTGGGGTTAACAGGGATGTAACTAGGAGCTATGCACTCAATCATACTTGGAAGAAGTACAGTGTGTCTTCCAGTGAAGTTGGTGGACATCTTCTTTAGTACTTTGAAGATGATCGGCCTCATATGAGAGACAGTCAAAGAAACTACACAAACAAGCTTACTCTAGTCCAACTCACAATTGATAATATGTTGGATAAACCAGGGATACATGTAGAATGTCTCTCTTTGAAGGTTTCCCATCAAATTGGTCAACATAAATTTAGAATAGTTGAAGCGAAGGCCTTTTACCAACCCATGAACTAGGCATCCTAGTTCATATGGGATTTGATCCCATCCCCCAAACTTGTTAGACAAAGAGTGAATGACTATGTGCAACAAGAACTTCTAATGGTAAGAGAAGTTAAATTTGTACACCATGGACCTTCTCACATCACCGCCATATTCCATTTTGGTATATGTGTCATCAAGGTCTGCCTTGGGGAGCTTTGTACCCTGATGTTCTGTTAAAAATGATCAACTCTTGACCACAAATGCTCTACTTCAGAACCATAACTTCGTTCAGGGTTGTAGTTTGTCCGTTCCCCCAAAATTCAGCCATATGGTTTGAATACACGGTGGGGTTGACGTTAGGGCTGTGAATTAAGTTGACTGGGTTAGGTAGTAGATGATTTCAGAGAAGTGAACATCTCTAGACGAATCCAAGAGTGCGAATTGATTGTGTTGAGGTAAGAAATAGAGAAATGATCTTGAGATAGGGTAAATTGGAGAGGAAGAAAGCTTTTGGGTAAGATAATCGGTAAAGAGATTAAAATGGGTGTGTCAAAAGTATTTAAATGGGTGAATATAGTGGATGGATAAGGTGAACAAATGGTTTAGGGTATGATGTGACAGGGGCGGTAAGGTTAGACCATTTAAAATATTCCGACATCATTAAGAAAATCTTACCTTTTATAGTTGTGGGTCCTAAAATATTTCCCTTACACAATAAGGCTTTCTTCTGAGTATAAATTATTTCCGAAGGTAATCTTCTTCTGAGCCAATTTTACTTCCAAAGAAAAGTATTGTACCTAAGAAGGCAAAAGGGGTTTTCTGAGTGAAAAGGTTTTAAGCTTTGGAAGGAGATTTAATTGTGCCATCAAATGCTTTTTTCGATACTAAAGTTTCTTCCGAAAAGAAGATTTCCCTTGGAGAAATTTTGCTTCGGAAGATATATGTAACATCTTCCGAGGGGTAATTCCTCTTCGGAAGATTTTATACTTAGAGACAATTTTGAAGAAAGTCCTTTTGTAATAGGGTTTAGATTGTAATGACAAAGACAATAAACTTTTTAAAAGGTTTTTTAAATGAGATAGACTAATCAATATTTATCATCCCAATAGTCGTAATAAGATACTTGAATCTTTGTTCATCAAAGGTCTTAGTGAAAAAATAAGCATATTGTTCATTTGAATCAACTTTGACTAGCTTAATCAGAATTTTCTCATGAATATCTTTAATAAAATGGTACCTGATGTCAATATGCTTTGTTTTGGAGTGCTTGACTAGATTTTCAGTAATGGAAATATCATTGTTGTTGTCAATATGAATAGAAGTACTCATGAAGTTGAATCCATAGTCCAACATCTAGTTTTGAACCCAAAGCAGTTGAGCACAACAACTAGCAGCAACAATGTATTCAGCTTCAGCATTTGATGTTGAGACACATGATTGCTTCTTGCATTGCTATGAGATAATCCTTCCACCAAGAAATCGACATCTTCCTGATGTAGATTTCTTGTTGATATTGCAGCCACCATAGTCACTGTCAGAATAGCCATAAAGATTGAAATTCTTATTCCTTGGATACCAGAGACCTAGTTTAGGTGCTCCTTTGAGGTATCTAAGGATTCTCTTGGCAGCAACTAGGTGAGACACCTTTGGAGTAGCCTGATATCTTGCACAAATGCATTTTGCAAACATGATATTAGGTCGACTTACTGTGAGATACATCGGAGACCCAATCATTGCCCTATATTGATGTTGATCAGTATCCTCCCCCTCAGATTCAGGACAAAGATTGTGGTTTCTAGGTATAGGAGTATTTGCGGGCTTATAATCTTTCATATCAAATCTCTCCAATATGTCATATACATATTTAGCTTGATTGATAAAAAATCCTTCCTTCATTTGCTTTACCTAAATTTCAAGGAAAAAGTCCATTTTTTCAAGGGACTCACCTCAAATTTCTTCTTCATAATGCTCTCAAAGTCTCTGCACATTTGGTCATTTGAAGAACCAAAAATGATGTCATCAATATAGACTTGGACGAGCAAAATGTCTTACTCAGACTTCCTTATGAATAAAGTCTTGTTAATGGTACTTCTGGTATAACCATTCTTTAGGAGAAATTAAGACAAAGTCTCATACCACAACCTAGGTGCTTGGTGCAGCCCATAAAGAGCTTTATCCAATTTGCACACATAGTCGGGGTGCTGTGGGTCTTCAAATCCTAGAGGCTGGCATACGTAGACTTACCTATCTATACCCCCATATAGAAAGGCACACTTGACATTAAGTTGGTAGACAGTAAAATTCTTGGATACAACATAAGCAAGAAAGATCCTCACTGCCTCAAGACTTGCCACTGGAGCAAAGAGATCAGTGTAATCAATTCCTTCCTCTTGAGTGTATCCTTGAACTACTAGTCTTCCCTTGTTCTTGATTATTAAGCCTTTATCATCTCTCTTGTTCCCGAAAACCTATTTGGTGCCTATTGGTACTTGACTGGATGGTAGCAGACATAGGTTCCAAACCATTTGTCTTTTGAATTGAAGCAACTCCTCTTGTATTGATTCAACCCAACTACTATCTTTCAAGGCTTCCTTTACTTTCTTGGGTTCCATATAAGATAAAAAGCATGAGTACAGGCAGACACTCCCATTGTGAGATTGTCTCCTTATTCTCACACCTTCAGAGACATATCCAATGATGTTCTCAGCTGGATGAGTATTGTGAATTCTGAGTCTTGGGATCACATCCAATTGTAGAGATAGATCTAGATTGGACATGTTTGTCTCGTGAACTTGAACACTTTGATCAGTTGTTGTTTCAAACTCATTCAATGAGGACTGATTAAATGAATGAGAAACATCATCATTATCAGTTGGATATGAAGCAACATTAACAGTTTCTTGTTCCTTCAGAATGCTACTTCCATCAGCTTGGTGTTGTGCTGTGTCACCGAATGAGTGTTGAGGCTCACTAGGCTGACAACTTATTGAAGCTCTACTATCTCTTGAGATAGTCATAATATCATATCTGACAATAATGGGAGCTTGATCTTTAGCTGCTCTTAGAGAACTTGGAATATGTCTAGGTAACTCAAAAATTCGGTCATTATGGGAATCACTTTGAGTACCTATTCTTGCTAAAACATTCTCACAAGAAGGTTTAGAATAGTTTGGAAACAATTCTAAATCAATGATATGATCAGGGCCATTCCCCCTAACTCAAGAAGTGTGCTCATTGAAAACAATGTTGGATGATTCCTCCAATTATTGATTTTTAATGTTGTATACTCTATAGGCAATAAAGTTTGAGGAATATCCAACAAAGATAGCATCGTCCTACTTTTCAAAATTTTTTTCCAAATTGTCCTTTGTGTTAAGTATGGTACACCTGCTGCCAAAAGACCTTACAAAGCCAATGAATGGTGGTATCTTGCTCCATAGTTCATGAGTGGTTTTTCTATGTGGCTTAACTACAAGAACTATATTTTGCACATAGCATGCAGTTTTGAGTGTCTCTGCCCAGAATGTTAGAGGCAGCTTTGAATTAGCTAACATAGTTCGAGCAGCCTCAATAAGTGTCTTGTTCATCCTCTTAGCAACACCATTTTGTTGAAGAGTTCTAGGAGCACTATATCATCTGGAAATCCCTTTTGAGTTATACAATGAGTCAAGAACTTGATTCGTAAACTCAGTCCCTTGATCATTCTAATAATTTTGACCTTGTGATCAAATTGATTTTTATTTTAAGACTGAAAGATTTTAACATTTCAGTAGTTTTATCTTTAGTTCTTAAAAAGAATACCCATATGAATCTAGTACAATCATCAACAATCACAAGGTAGTATGATATCCTTCCAATTCTCATTATACTTGTGGGACCAAAAAGATCCATGTGCAATAAGTGTAATGGAGTGGTGATGGAGTTAACAACTTTGGATTTATGAGATACTCTATGTTGCTTTCCTTTCAGACATGCAACACAGTTATCTTTGCAGAAAAATTCATTTTTAGGCAAACCATGTACCAAGTTATTTATAACTAATTTTTAATGGTTTTAAAATTGACATGGCACATTCGTTTATGCCATATTGTTGACTCATCACCATTAGCTTTGGAAAGAAAGCATGATACTTCACCCAGAGGGGAAGCATTGTTCATATCCAGCTTGCCCATATCCCATTTCCTCGGAGATCTAAGAAGCACCGATTCCGGAGGGATTATCATCCCTGGTTTGAGGATAATGCACTTATGTTCTATGAAAAGCATTTGATGCTTTTGATCACAAAACTGAGAAACACTTAGAAGATTATGATCAAGCTGTTTGACAGAGTGAACTTTGTCCCTACACATAAGGTGAAGAAATTTAACTTTTTTGGAAACCCAAGCCTTTTTGGTCTTGGGATTTTCCAATGATAAGGATTTTAATGAACCAAAAGTTATGCATGAGGGTTCAATGAGAGTTTGTGAAGAAGAGGTTTGGGCTGCAACATCTTCTTTGATCTTCCATTCCATCTCTTGGTTGATCATTGTATATGAGCTTGTTGAAGCTTGAGAAACATGACATTCTTCCAAAGCTTCTTTCTTTTCGGAAGATACCTTCACCACCTTTTCTTCTGAAACAGTCTTCTTCTTGGAAGAATTCAAGGGAACTTTCTTGTTCTTCTGAGTTGTCTTGGCTTTATCTTCCGAAGCCGTTTCCCTTTGAAGAAAGAGTTTCTTCCGAAAACAACCTTTCTTCGCAAACAAGCTTTCTCTTTTTCATCACTTGAACCATTTGATAAGGTCCAAATGTGAAACCATCCCTGACTCCTTCTTTCTTAACATTGTTTGCATAGTGTGTGCTAGCAGGATTATAGTAACAATCTTTTGCCATATGGTTTTGCAAACCATACATTATGCATGCAGTATTAATCTTTTGGGAACTTGAGGACTGTGCTGGTACTACACATTTTTCCAAAATCAGAGTTTCCAACCACTTGGAATCCTGCTAAAACAAATACACCCTTTTGTTATGGGTCTATTTTTAGCTTGGACTCAACCACTTTCTTGGCAGTTTTTCTGGCTGGGTTGGCTTGACTTCTTCTAGCTTTGGTGGTTAGGAGTTGTTCATCACCGGTGAGAGAAGTTTGGATTACCTGGTTCTTCCCTGTGATGGTCTCCATAGTTGCATCACTCTTTGACTCATAGGTAGGTGGGTCAGCAACTGGAACCTCTTGCTCTTCAGTCCTATATCTTGGTTGTCTAATAGATTCATAAGAGTGTGATGGAGAAATTTTATTGGTTCCCAACCCACCTTTATTTTGGTAACAAAGTTTTGAGTGAGAGGATGATGCAAGAATGGCTTGGAAATTTTGCTCAGAGATAGCATGTTTCTTGGCTTGAGCCTTAGTTGTGACAAGCTGGGCTTGAGCCTTAGTCAATTTGGATATTAAATCCTTGATATGAGTCTTGTAGTTTGTGTGTTCATGTTTTAACAAGGACACAATTTTCTCTAACTCCTTATTTTTTTTTGGTAGTCAGATTTTGCCCTTTTAAAATCAGATTTTAAGATATTTAAAGACTTAATATCAGATTTAATTCCCATATTATAGTCCTGATGTAACTTAACTTTAGCAATGCAAGCTGGAGTAAAAAGGTGTTCATATACCTTGTTGTCGTCAGTTCCAACCATTAGTGCTTGAGCAGGAATCATATCCTGTACCATGAGTCTCCAGTCAACTTCTTGAGCTACAACTGCTATTTCAGTTGACTTCCCGGGGGCTTTAGGTGCAGAGGGATGTATGAAGGCATGTGAGGTTCCCAGATTTGATTTAGGATCCTTACATTCCCTGGCAAGGTGGCCAAGTTGGTTACAGTTGTAGAATTTGGCATTTGTCTTGTCAAACCCAAACTTGTTGTTAGTTGGGTACTAGGAAAACTGCCTTGTAGTTCTTTTGAAGAACTTCTTTGCTTGGTAAGTTAACAGAGCCATTTGTTGGACAATTTCCATATATTCCACATCATCTTGGCTGAAACATTCCAGATCATCAAAGCAATATTGAAAATCACTAGAATGTCCACTTCTTGAGACAAAGGCACAACTGTTCGGGAAAGAACTTTGCTGAGCCTGTTGAGAGCTTGGAGTCTCAATGAAAGTGATGTATGGCCTAGAAGAACATGATGGCTATTGGGGGTATGTTAGGTACTGCTGAGGTTGGGGGACCTAAGCTTTCAGCAACCATTAAAGCGTTGCTAGTAGGAAGGCTTGAGGGGCTCATCTGGTGGCCTCGCTTGTTCTCCATCTCTACATGGTATCCATCAAGGATGCCATATAGTTCATTCATAGTGAGGGAGTTCAAGTTTTCTATACTCTTGATAAAGACACAATAAAATGTCCACTCATTTCGGAGTGCACTCGTGAACTTTTGTGTGAGATCTCTCAATTCAAGGGCAATTCCCACAGACTGAAGGGAGGAAATTAATAAGATCCATATACCTGAAATATTGCTGACTAAGGGTCTCTTTAGTAATATAAGTGAAGTTTTCAAACTGTTGCTTCAGTGAATCTTTCTTTAAGTCTTCGAGCTGGAGTACATCTGGGACAAGGTATCAAACAATTCTTTTGCTGACCTGTAATGTTCAAAACCCACCATGATGGAGTTGTGTATTACAGTCCTTAGAACAGTCATAGCATTGCTATCAATGTCAAGCTTCTTGCGATCTTCATCAGAGTAGTCTTCTACAGCTTACTCTATCATGGCACCGTTTCCACCTGATGCAACAACCTTTGGTTTGTAAGGACCATTGATGATAGATTGCCACATCTTGCCATCTTGATACCTGATAAAACATTTAATACGTCTACTCCATGATCTAAATTTTTCAGATGTGATGATAGGTGCTTTGGTCATCATCCCCATTTCAACTTTAGACTTTTGGTTGAGAGTGATTTTTGAGTGTGGTTGAAAAATGAGTGAAGAAAGGTTGATTTGGATGGTAAGATCTCACAATCAAGAGCCTAAAAAGCTTTGATACCAATTGTTGGATCGGGTTTTGTCACTAAACACTTGTTTTCTCTCAAACTCACTTAAACACGCTCGGTTAGATGATGGAGAATTCCTTTAAAAGTTGATAATAATATATTAAGTAACTAAGAGCATAACAAGATAATTTTCAAGGCACTTGTATATATTACTTCTCAACTCAAAGTATTATAAGACTCTTACAAGCATATTACATGAGTTACAATGAGAAACTATATATACTATTACCTACAGTCAGATATACTTTGATACCAACTGGAAACCTATGACTAAAGCAAATACTACATCGCTAAAGACAAGGTATATTAGATAAAATATTATCTAAGATAAGGTAGTCATAACATGTCCATGACTTACCTTTTGACATCGACTAAAGTTGACAACTGTACTAACTGATAAAAATTGATCAGTTGAATAAAGTATGGTCAACTACATGGGCGTGGGAAAACGTCATGCAATATATCAAAGATTTTGCAGCCGAGGGTTAGAAGGACCATACTTATGTCCACTGGTTCATAGTAGGTTCTTCCCAAGCCACTGATACTTCGGAAGATGCTACTTATTCCGAGGCTTGAGGCTTTCTTCAGATCTTCATACTTCGGAAGCCATTGTATTTGTTTCTTCGAAGTCTTGAACTTCAGAAGACAAAAAACTTTGTCTTCAGAAGTTAGAGTTTTCTTCAGATGATTCTTTAGACATAATCTTTGGAAGTTCTGACTTTGCATTCGGAAGAACTCTATTTTCCTTCGGAAGTTCTTTCCTTAGATTTGGAAGACCATTATTAGTTGCACCAAAATTTGTCAAAGTGTTTGGTTTTGATTGCACCAGCCTTTATAGATCCAACATCTAGGATGTGGGAGTCTATTGTCTTTGGACCTTACATACCAAGCACCTCTTCAGCTGTTGCTTGGGGTTGAATTTTCTGAAGGAAACAAGAAGAGAATTGACAAAGATCGGAAAGCCATAATTGCCTTCCACACTACTCTTCCTAACTCCATATATAGGGGCTTCAAGAAGTGCAAGACTGCTAAGCAACTTTAGGATGCACTGAAGCTCATGTATGAGGGGTCCATTGAAGCAAAAGAGAACAATAAGGACCTCTTGAAGCAGCAGTTTGAGAACTTCACTTATAAGGCAGGTGAAACCATGACTCAAAAATACTTTAGGTATGTTGAGATTGTGGATACTCTAATTGATATTGGAGTAACTCTTGAAAATCGAGACATTGTAAGGATGTTCATGTCCTTTCTTCCTAGACATTGGAAATATTATTATGTTGTTATCAAAAGAACTAAGAACCTTCAGACTCTCACTCTTACAGAGTTGTATGGCATTCTTAATGGATACCAAATGGAGATAAATATGCAAAATCCATCTGGTAACTTCAATAATAAAAGAGTTCAACCCTTCATGTGGTTGAAAGGGATTGCAGAGAACCACCACAACATCATATCTGTTACCTTGACAACTCATAAAATGATCCTTTTATCACCTTCCCGGTGACACCAATGGAGAGCTACTTACAAGGAAGTCCATTTCAAGAAACAAGCTCTTCACAAGCCTTTGTGTCTGCTGATGAAAGCACATGCAAGTTTCCCTTCACCCTTGAAGATCTTGACTATATCCATTGAGATGATCTGGAGTAGATGGAGATAGTTTAGTAAATGGCTCTTCTCACTTACAGAGCCAAGAAGTTCTACAAGAGGACAGGGAGGAAGTTTCCTAGCATTGCAGCCAGGTGAAAGTTTGGGTTGGACAAGAGCAAGGTAAAGTGTTACAACTGTAACCAAATGGGACACTTTGCTAGAGAGTGCAAGACACCAAGGACAAATGGTGGCCTAGCACAAACCAAACCAAACTACACTGACAAAGCCAACTAGAATGAGAAGCCAAAGCAGCAAGCTATAGTTGCTATTGAAGAAGGAGGCTTTGACTGGAGCTTTTAGGTTGAAGATGCATCTCCAAATCAAGCACTAATGGTTGTCCATAATGAAGCCAAGGTATTGGAAAATCCTTGTACACCTAAATGCATTGTTGAAGTTTACAAATATAGATCGTCTAACTTAGAGATGAGATCTGATTTTGAATCTTTATATATCTTAGAATCTGATTTCAAAACAGCTAAAAATGATTACAAACTTCAAATAGAAGATTTAGAGAAAACAATTTCAACTCTTAAACATGAACACAGCAACTACAGGACTTAGATCAAAGATCTCATCACTAAGTTAACTGAATGCTAGGCTGAGCTTGTGATCAGCAAAGCTAAGATAGAAAAATGTGTTCTTGAAGAAGAAACCTTCAAGAACATAATATCCTCATCCTTGCATGCAAAAGTTTGTTATCAGAATAAAAAGGGACTGGGATCTACGGAGATAGCTCCTCCACACACAATATTGTCTATAAGATCTCTAAGGTGTGAAACTTGTTAATATGAGCTTTCCTTCATAGACCCTATAAATAAAAAGGATAAAGATGAGATAGTGAAGGATGGCTCTAAGAAGAGTGAAGAAAAGCATCCTAAAAAGGGTCATTATTCTCCTAAGTAGAGAAAAGGAGTTGGGATTACCAAGTCTAGAAGGAAGAACTTGATCAGAAAAGCCATGAGTAAGTCCAAGAAGGCTCAAGAGATCAAGACTACATTTAACTCTATGCATAAACAAATGTTTATCTCTACAGGTTTTAAGGTCGTTGAGGCTATAGACTCAAACTTAAACTCTGGTGCCAAGAGTTCTAGTTCTTGTTCAAAGCATCCCGACATCATGAAGAAGGCTGATCAGTTGTGTTCCACTACTACACAAGCTAAACCATCCAGATCTAAAGGCGGTTCTCACCCTAAATGAATTTCAATATCATCTGCAAAGATGAAGATGGAGAAGGAAAGTGATCAAGTTCAGCTTTATTCTCAAAGGAAGACTCTTAGAAAGAAGAAAATGGACTGTGTCATTTGTGGTAGTACTTCTCATCTTGCAAAGGAATGACTTTATAATCCAAAAAGTACTGTCCATATGACCAAAAAAGAAACTTATGATAAGATGAAGAAGAAGCAAGCTTCGGAAGGAAAATCTTTTCCTTTCGCAAGCTCCAAATGAAGAAGAAGACAAGTGAAAACTTGCCTTCGGAAGAAAAGTTGGTATCGAAAGAAAGTAATACTTCCGAAGTACTAAAGCATGTTGTAGTGTTAGCAAGATCTTCTGAAGGTCCAGTCTCCAAAACTTCCAAAGTTATCAAAACTTCCAAAGTATTGAAGGTCAAGTCTAAGCTTTCAAAGGTGGTGTGGAAAACAAAGAAAGACCATGTAACTGAAAGTTCATCATCAATATCTGCAAATGATCCTCCAAATTTGACAATAGGATCAATTACTATTACACTATCTTCAACTTCTTTTGATAAGCCCAAGACTAAAAAGGCTTGGGTTTCCAAATGTAAGTAAACATCTTTATTGTGCAGGAACAACTCAAGAAAAATTGAAATGTATGGATCATTGATAGTGGTTGTTCCAGACACATGACAGGCAATGACTCTTTACTCCAAAATTTTGAGAAAATTGATGGAGGGCTAGTTTTTTTTGGAGGAGATGCTATAGGATGCATTAATGGAATGGGTTGGGTAACAAATGGTAAGCTTAGCATTGAGAAGGTAACCTTTGTCAAGGAGCTTGGATACAATCTCCTGAGTGTATCTCAATTTTATGATCAGAGACATAACATGCTTTTATTTGAGCATGAGTGCATTGTTCTCAAGACCAGGGTGGTCATTCCTTAAGAGCATATTCTGCTCAAAGCCCCCAAGAAAGAGAACATATACAAGATGCACATGCAAGAAACATCTCCTTCTCGAGAAGTTTCATGCTTTCTATCTAAAGAAAATAACGATGACTCATTCCTCTAGTATAAAAGAATGTGCAAAATAGAGTTTTAGTAGTCAAGACTCATGGTAAGACTTCTTATGAGAGAAAACCTTTCATTGGTTTTCTTAGGTCATTTAGATCTCCTTGCGCTATCTTGAATACCAAAGATCAATTAGCCAATTTGATGAGAAATTAGATGAGAAACACTTTATTGGATACTCTTTTCAAGCTAAAGCTTATATAGTATACAATTTTAGAACTAGAGTAGTTGAGGAGTCAGCTAATGTGACTTTCAATGGGCACACTCCTATTGTGAAAGTTTTTGGTCCCGATTGGTTATATTATCTTGACTTGGTTACCAACTATTTTAATAAATATCGTGAGAATGTTTCAGGATCCACAAATATCTTATCAACAGGAGATCCTAACCTAAAATTTGAGCTGAGAAAATCTTCAAACCATACTACTTTAGCTCTAATGGTAACTAACACTGGAGATAGAGTTCCTACTAGCACAACCATGTCAAATTTAGCTGACACATCTGAGGTGCCATCAAATTCTAGCTTAAAGGCACAAAACTCTGATGAAGGAGCTTCAAATGTAGAATGAAACGATGGTAGTGATAGTGATCAAGAGTTCCTTGATGCTGACAACCACTCCATGGAAGACAACATAAATGATATCACACACTCATTAGATCAAGTCTCTTTTGATAATTGTGCTGATGTGATGGGTGAAAATTCATTGCCTGATCAAAATTTCTCTAATTTAGATCTCTCCAATAAACTTGTTATGATCCCTCTACTCAGGATCCATAAGTCTCATCCCACCACAAACATCATTGGAGAAGTTGATATAGGGGTAAGGACAAGAGGACAAACCCATGATGCAAATGTTTGTCTCCACTCTTGTTTCCTATCCCAGATAAAGACAAAGAAAGCTAATGAGACTTCAAAAGATAGAAGTTGGGTTGAATCTATGCAAGAGGAGCTTTTTCAATTTAAAAGAAAACAATTTTGAAACCTATGTTCTCTTCCTCAAGGGAAGACTACCATAGGAACCAAGTGGGTGTTTAGAAACAAGAAGGATGATAGAGGACTTGCAAAAACAAGGCCAGACTAGATGTCCAAGGATACACACAAGAAAAAGGAATTGATTACAAAGATGTCTTTGCTCCTGTTTCAAGACTTGAAGCTGTTAGGATATTCCTAACTTTTTCTCCATCCAAGGATTTCAAGATCTACTAACTTGATGTCAAGTGTGCTTTTCTATATGGGGTGAATGATGAAGTGGTGTATGTCAAACAACCACCTGGTTTTGTAGATCCTGATCATCCTAATTATGTATGCTGGCTTTATAAAGCTGTTTATGAGTTGTACTAAGCTCCAAGGAAGTGGTATGAGACTTTATCTCAGTATCTCTGTTTGCATGGCTATAAAAGGGGTACTATAGATGTAACTCTCCTTATCAAAGGAACAAAGAGTGACTTAATGCTAGCTCAAGTATATGTAGATGGCATTATCTTCGGTTCAACTAATCCAAAGCTTTGTAAAGACTTTGAGAGGCTAATGAAGAATATATTTGAAATGAATGCCATAGGGGAAGTCAATTTCTTTCTAGGCATTTAAGTGAAGCAAGTTGACAGTGGCATCTTCATAAGTCAGTCAAAGTATGTACAAGACATACTTAGAAGATTTAACATGACTGATTGTAAGATTTCAAATACACCTATAGCAAAAAAAACCACTCCCTTGGACCAGATCTTAAGGGGGAGTGTGTGTATGAACACCTTTACAGGGATATGATTGGGTCTCTTATGTTTCTTACAGCTAGCAGGTCCGATATCATGTCTGATACTAACCCCAAAATATCACACCTGGTCACTGTTAAAAGAATTCTAAGATATCTAAAAGGTGCTCATACACTAGGTCTTTCGTATCCAAAGAATTCTGACTTTTATTTGTATGCATATACAGATAATGACTATGGTAGTTATAATATGACTATAAAGTCTACATTTGGGGGATTTCAATTCCTTGGTGGAAGGATGTCTCATAACAATACAAGAAACAATCTTGTGTGTTTGCATCAATTGCTGACGCTAAATACATTGTTGCTGCTAGCTGCTGTGCTCAAGTGCTTTGGATTCAGAATCAAATGTTGGACTATAAATTCAACTTCAAAAAGACTCCCATCCATATAGACAACAATAGTGTTATCTCTATTACAGAGAATCCTGAGCAGCACTCAAGGACAAAACACATTAACATCATGTATCATTTGATTAGAGATAACTTTGAAAAAAGGATTAATCAAACTAGTCAAAGTTAACACAAATGAATAATATGTTGTTGATTTGTTTACCAAAGCTTTTAATGAACAGAGGTTTAAATATTTTGTATCAGCTATTGGGATGATTAACTTTGAGTAGCTTTTCTTAAACTTAATTTATATTATTTCAAAAATCTATGTGTCCTAAGTTGTCAATTTTATCACCTTCATAAGCCCTTGTTTATTTTGGAAGAAAAAATCTTTTAAATTATATTACTTAGATTTTCGGTCATTTTATCCTTCGGAAGATATCTTTTTATCTACGGAAGAAAATTATGTCTTCCATTCAAATAACTAATTATGTTAACTTACCTTTAGAAGAATTTTTCAAAATATCTTCCGAAGCTTAAATTTATGCGTAAGTACTTATATGATTATGATGAATAATTTCCTTTCGAAAGCAATTAAGCTCAGAAGTTTTTAATCTCCTTGTATTTAAACTACTAGGTCTTGATTCTCTTACGAAGAAAAATTTTCAAAACTCTTTGAAATATCTTCCGAAGAGACTTTGGCTTTGAAAGCTTTTTTTTATCAAAACTTCCTATGAGAAAATACCTTCGAAAGATTTTAGACTTCCAAGAAAACTACCTTTTTGTGCACTTTTTCAGTGATGGGACTGATATTCGGATTTCAAAGTTTATTCTCTTTCATTAGTTTTGTCTCAGATCCATTTCATATATATACCCAACGATTTTCCTCACTTTCACTCTCTTCTTTATCTGAATCTTTCTAAACCTAAATTCACTTACAACTTACATTGTTCTTATCTTCCTTCACTCTTAAGCTTTCTCAAATGGCCAACCTTGAGTGCAAAAACAACCCAGATTTTTCCATGCAACTCCAGAGGCAGCACAACTCAGTTGCCCTGTTGGACTCTAAGAAAGATCCAAGTTTCTCAAAGGTTTGTTGATTTCTTTCTTTGCCAAACTACTTTACCTCCCTCACCATTGATCCTCCACTCTATGAGGATCAACTTTTGCAATTTTGGAGAACCTGCCAAGAGGTCATCTCAGATGGGGAGAAGGCATTGTCTGCCACAGTGCAGGAGAGGAAAATCTTCATCACTCCAGCCATCATAAATACACATCTTTAACTGATTGATGTGGAAGGTGAATTGTCTGTTCCCAAAGCTATTGTTAACCAATCCTTTGAGCAAATAGGATATAAGGAAGATTTCTCTATAAAGACCTTTAGGAAAGGAAAGGTCTCTTCTCAATGGAAGTACCTCCTCCATGTAGTTATACACAACATGGCAAACAAGCATGGAGGATGAGACCAAATTCCTGAGGATCTCTCCTTCATAGTTCATGAAATGGTTCAAGGGGTAAAGTTCTGATGTTCACAGTTTGTGTATACTAATTTACTTGCTAACTTAGACTCCATAGAATACTACATGTTCCCTAGATATGTTCAACACATTCTCAACTATGAACTAGGCACACAATTGAGGGGAACATGTGATGTTCTTAAATTGGGACCGATGAAGCCTCACATCTTCAAGAGTATGAAGAAGCCACATGTTGGTTTCTTTGGAGTAGAAAAAACCATTGTCCCAAAAATGTTAGAGCTCATTACTCAAGGTGACAACCTAGCAACGCAAGATAGTGTTGAACCCACACCTTCTACTTCACAACCACCAAAACAACGATAAATCATCCACACCTACCAGATAAAATCCAAACGAACCCCTACACAAGCTACTAAGCTTGTGTAGGCCCCTATATCAACACCCATGTAGAAAGAAGTGGACACTGGAGCTCCCACTTCTCTTAAGGAGGAAACCACTCCCATATCACCAATGATCAGTGCTAAGGTTCCTCATGCTCAGCCTGATGAGGTCACAAGCCTAATAACTTTAAGCCTTCATTTAAAGTCTCAAAACTCTAGTGATCAAGCTTTATTGGAAAGTTATCATTCCCAGCCTCTTGATCGCAACCAACCAATTCCTAACCTTGACTTCTATAATAATAAAGACTTGGGATTCAGTGAGTATCATGAGTCTCTCTTCTCCTACCCCACTCAAAGAGAGATGGGTACTCTTGCTTCTCCCTTGTCTAGCCCACATCATTCACCCATTATTAAGGTGGATCTCCCTGAACCTGTTCAAGAGGTCCATATTGAAGAGGCTTTCACTTCTACAAGTGATTACATACTTAAGAGCTCAACCATGGCAACTCAACTCATTGACATTTCACCTGAAGTTGTCATTGAGCAGAAGCAATCCAGCAGCCAAGAACATCATGTTGGTGATGAGGAAGAAAACCTTGGTCCTATTCTCTCATCCCCCCATGATTCTTCTTATGAAGATGAGGGGACATGCGACTAAAAGTGCAAAAACTGTAAAAAAACGTGCACTTATCTAGTCTTTAAGGTAAGTCATTTGGAATCTCAAGTGACTAACTTACAAAACAGGGTCAATGATCAGCAACTTGAGATTTCTTATCTCAAGGATAAACTAGTTGAGAGACTTTTAAAAAGAGCTCAACCAGAAACACAAGAACCTATTGATGTGATAGACCTAACTCCTAGCTCACTTATACAAGAGGGTGATACTATCAAAAAGGGGGAGAAAGTCTTAGCAATCACAGAACCTGGGAGTTCTTCACAGGGTATGGACATTGAGGATTCACCATCCTCACTTGCAATTATTCATACTCAGCAACCTCCTCAAGTATACATTGATGTGGACTCTCTCATTCAAAGCTTGTTTGAGGAAGGTATACCAAAGGCAATGTCATCCCCACTCCAAGGAGCTTCAAATTACATACTAAGTGGAGATATGATGATGATAGAAGATCCTTGATAATTCATAGGTTTCAAGGGAAACAAGAGGTCTTTAACTTTCAGACCTTGAACTAATATGATAGTCCTGAACTAATCAACATGCCACTTGCCAACCCAAGTCAACTTAGGCAAGTTGACATAATGGCTGAAAGGATTCAAGAGAGGATTGTTAAAGAATTCAGATCAAGGAATAGACAAAAGCAAGCAGGTAATGTCATTGGTCAACTAAATGTTAAGGTGAACCTTAAGATTAGTTTTAAAGGGAAACCTTGACTATAGACCTAGTGATAGAACCTGTGAGCACTATCATAGAACCTACTACTTCAACATCATATGCCCTTAGTGAGGCACTAGCCGGTGAAGGTGCATCAGAGCCTCTCTCTGGCTAGAGTCTGACTGTTACATTAGACAATGAAGACCAAAGCTCTCTCCAACTTGAGTCACAAATGTCTATAGGTGACAAAGGAAAAAGAATATTGACTCTTGAGGAGATTGAGGAGGAGTAAAGAGAGAAGAAGAGGAAGCTAAGGGGAGAAAGTTCTATTGGGTCCTCTAGCTTCATGAAAGCTGCTATCAGGGCTGCTCCCAGACCAAACACTCAGAATGATAAGTTGAAGGCAGCCAGGATTAACTACTTGGGGACTAGGAATTATGACATTAATGAGATTATCTCTCTCCCCTTAGAGAAACTAAATGAGCTGACAGACATGGAAATGTCTAAGGAGAGGAATAAGGTAGAGGATACAGATTTGCTCCTCAAGATTAAGAAAAAAAGATAGAAAATTCTTTACAAGCATACTCCTACCCTCTCCCCATTTCAAGAAAGTCTTATGAAGGAGGTTGTGGCAACTGAACAACATCAGGTAAACAAGGAAGGTGATAAACAAAACATGATCAACTACCTGAGAGTTATAGGACTCTACAACACAGCTGTACTTCTTCTATTATCATATGAGTACGTTGAACTTAAATACCTCAAGTAGCTTGAGCTACAAGTTCTTAAAGAAAAAAAGCTACTAAAAGGAAGATGAGGGAAGAAGCAACAAAGTCAAAAGCCATCATCCAAAAGAGTCAAATGAGGTCTGCGGATAGGCAGACGATGATGAGCTTGTTGAAGTCGTATGGATTCTCCAAAAAGAGGCTTGGTCCAATGTCTTTATCCACTATGGATAAGCATATTAGAATGATCAAGCAGAAGATTAAGAGAGGAGAGCTTGTTGACTTACACTCCCCATCAAGTCAAGCTCCTCCTGAAGTTAAGATTAAGGTTGAATTCTTTGAGACAACACAACCTAGACCTCATGCTGGACCACAACAAGCTTCATCTTCTGATCCACAACAAGGTTCAACTCCCTCTCCTTTGAACCTACGAGGGAAGAAAACTCAACTGAGAAAGACAAAACAGAACAACCTGGTGTTGAAGGCCAGTCTACTCAGTTAAAGATTCCAAAGAGGAAGAAAAAGATGGACTCTAAGTCTATATCAAAGAAGAAACCAAAGGCATCCATCTCCAAACCTTAGGACGAGTAAGAGAATCTTAAGGAAGTGCAAGAAGAGGCAGCTCAACCTACTTCAACTCAAGTAAAACCTCTTGCATCAGGAATACCCATCTTGTCTTGGACCTTTACAACTAATCCAGACAGATGGTATATCATTAGAGATCAATGTGGTCAAGATGTCTACTTCTGGCAAGACATGCTTAACCTACCTCTGTATGATCTCTTTGACATGAGAATGTGTTTTGAAAGTCTGAGTGATCCTGACCAATTGATGAAGAAGAGAATGGTCATGATCATGATGAGGACTATCAATATCTGAATCACTTCTCTGTTTTGGTAGCATCGGCCTAGGGAGAGTTTGTAAGGTTTATAGAAAGGTTGATGCACCCAAAACAACTCAAGTGCTTCCTGCATGCATGCACTTGGTAGTAACTAGAAGTTGCTTTGGAAGTTTCATACTTTGCACAAGAAAATATTCTAAGTATGAAATCTTTCGAAACTAAGACCAATATCTTCTGAAGCCAAAAGTGAAGTCTTTTGAAGCTTCAAAGACAAAGTATACTGAAGCCAATGAAGTGAAGACATATTTCTTCCGAAGACCTTGAAGAACATGTTTTCTCTAATGTACTTTTACATAAATCAGACCAAATTTTTGCGGTAACTCTAAAGACTCGCCAACTTATAGAAGTTGGTGAAAGGTCCACGCTTTTTGAAATTGTATATTGAGGTCTTGAGTCTATAACTTTCTACTTTATGTACTTTTATCATTTTTGTAATATATTAGGATGTGAGCTATGACTTGTCATAGTCATTAATCAAAAGACAAATCTGACTTTTGACTTTACATTTATCTTGTTGTCTAGATTAGTGTTTCCAGTTGGCCTTTAAAGTATGTTCGGAGGTAGGATGTAGTATAAAGTATCTTAAGCCATTATATATATATATATATATATACTTTTTAAATTTATAATTTCAGGAAAACACAATAGTATTCACGAAAACACAATAAGTAACAAAAAAACACAATTAACTATACTAAATACACAATGATAAAATATAAGTTTAAAACATAAAAAATATTTTCTTTTTATATAACAATACTATATTTATTTTAACAATAAAAAATTCTCATTTTGATAGTGTAATTTTTATAAATAAAAATGTCGTATATAAAAGTTATGAACGTCTAAGAAAAGAGAAAACTTGAAAAAAGTCAACAATAAGTGTTTATTTTTAAAATTCCACTAAGACAAACTATTTTCTACAATTTGATATAAAACATTGATTAAATAAATTCACGGTTGAGAATACTTCTTACGCTTTTTAGTTCTAAAAGGTTTTTTATTTTATAAAAAAATAATGTCGTGTGAAAAAGTCATGAACGTTTAAAAAAATGAGAAAAATTATGAAAAATAACAAAAATGTCTATTCTCAAAATACACCTCTAATAAATATTCTCTATAATTTGAGTTCAACCATTTGATTATATATATTGATGGTTAAGATTAGTTATTATATTTTTAATTATAAGAGCCTTTTTGTTCAAACATTTCTTTTATTATAATCTTACTGAGTATATAATTATAACAATGCTTAGAAATCTAAAGTGTACCAAATAGCAAATAGGTTATGTTTTCTCGTAAACCTTTCAATTGTGACTTTTTTATTATCGTGGATTCTTTATAAGATGATTTAGTTTTGTTACTTAATAATGTCTTTTTATTATATTCTTGCAACACTCGTGCGAAAATGTGTACAAGTTTTCCAAAACAAAAACTCAATTAACATGCAAAAAACAAACAGATTACTTGTTTTATTAAAACTATATATGTAACATGCTGTTGTGCATATGTTGGCCTGTCGGTTACCTTATAACTTACATTACGTTTTCATCTTAGAGTATTTACTACGTTACTACTAGCATACTTTATGTCTTATGATAAAAACCACTAGAAATCTTTCATATAAAGATGTCTCAACAATTATAAACCAAACATGGAAACATATATTAGTTTATGACAAGTTCTTGAGAATCTTAACACCTCATTGTACTTTGAACAAACAATCTTTACAAAGTTAGTTAATACCCTTTTCGATCAAGCGGATAAGTCTTATTGGCATCTTTCT
Organism: Flaveria bidentis; assembly: GCA_018326385.1. NCBI lineage: Eukaryota > Viridiplantae > Streptophyta > Magnoliopsida > Asterales > Asteraceae > Flaveria > Flaveria bidentis. The sequence goes on from BJCM01208565.1 coordinate 22,519, forward strand.
TAAATTCTATTTATGAGAGTTAATTTTATGCCTTCACAAAACGTATCGATCATGTTGTTGTGAAACCAAGTTGCTTTCAGATGTGAGCACAGATTATTCACAGCTTTAGTGTGGATTGACAATGAGTTGGTTTTTTTTATTTTTTAAAAAGTTGTTACAGATCAATTTAATCAACATATTTACCATCATGTATTAGCCAACCCCTTGATTGAGCGACACAGTAGATGAGATCTTAATACTGTTGTGCCAATGAACATGAAACGTGGATGAGTACTGTGGAGAATTGTAAATTGTGTAATAAATATTGTATATTGAGTTAATTAGTATGGTTACTCGTAAAACACCATGCCACCCTCTTAACATTGTATCTAATGTATCTAATAATTTTGTATGATACTTCAAACGTGCAAAACTAATTATAAATGATCAAAGTATAACCCAAATAACAATACTTTAAGTAATAATGATCGTTATCTCTTACAACTTTGACCATTTCGATTCTCACCATTGTTTTGGAGACCGGATCGGACCGCCGGTCCGACCGGGGATCGGTCCGGTGGCCGGTCCGGTCTGTTGTGAATCGTTTTTAAGGGGTCGAAGGTGGTCAAACCGGGAAACCGGACTGGTTCGGACCGGTTTTTGTTTTTGTTTTTATTTTATTTTATTTTAATGGGTAAAAACGGAGTGTTAAACCATAAATTAGTGTGTTGGATATACAAAAATAGTTAAGTTTTATGT
>BJCM01208566.1:0-14819 GCA_018326385.1 Flaveria bidentis
ACAAAATCAATTGTAGAGTCAAAAGGCAGATTGCTTTTTGACTTGTGACTATGACATGCCATAGCTCACATCCTAATCTATCACAAAAAGGATAAAGTACCAGAAGTAGAAAGTTACAGACTCAAGACCTCACCAGTTACTAAAAGCATGGACCTTTTCACCAACTCATGTAAGTTGGTGACTTTACAGAGTTGCAATGGAAATGGGGTCCAACTTTATGTAAAGTACATCAGAAGACTTCATCTTTGGCTTCGGAAGATATTGGTCTTGGCTTCGGAAGATTTCACACTTAGAATATTTCTGTTGCTTGTGTGAAACTTTCGAAGCATTTTTCTTCAATGCACTTGTGCATGCATGCAGGAGACTTTATGTGTTTGAGTTGCATTAGCCTCTTCGTATAATCACTACAACATTCTATCAATGATTTGTTTCATCTATTGTTCTCATGACTTTATGTTTTTTATTTAATTGTTTCTTCTACTAAATGTCTTTTTATTTTACTTATGATCATTTAATCATTAATCTTTTAACATTCACTAACGTTCTAACAATCACTAACATGCCTAAATCAAGCTAATAACATACTAACGTATATAAATAATCCCATTTGCACATGGACAGCTATGTCACTGCATTCAGTTATTCCACAAGATTGTTTCTTTAAATTTTGACTCAACCAATGTCTTAGAACGTTCTTTATAACTCAAATGGAGTCTAATACACTGTATATCGACATATTAAGATTTGTTCTAACCCATTTCATGCTTTAACATTTTTAAAAGTGCACATAAGTGCCTTACTAAAATTCTGGTAGAATGTAGTCTGACTTCAACTAACCATAACTTCCTCATAACAAACTAAAAGTGAGTAAACTCACACTCCAATATTAATTTTATCGAATTACCTATTTGACTATAGTTTATACGTCTTCAAACTCAATAAGACGACTCAACAATAGCATTCACAAGATAAGCAAGCACTTCAACACTTTTTGTCTTGTGCTGCTGTTTTGAACTATTTTTAGGTCTTTTCATAAAAACTTTCCTAAACTAAAGTTGTTTGAGAGATATTGATCTAATGAACTGTGAATTTTAACAATTTTCTAGAAGTCATTTGATATTTTTAAAACCTATTCAAACACATACCATACGTTATGTCCAGAATCTTAAATTGGTGCAATAATCATTTTTCAATCAAGCTTTCGCCTTTTGGCATTTTCTAAACATCCTAAAATCTTGTAAATAATTATGACCTCAAGATATTATTTTTTATCCTTTACCATATCACTCTGGACTTTTGAACATCCAAGCTTTCTTATGAACCTATAACCATTCTTATACAATGTGAGTACTCATAGTCTATTTTCATGTTTTATATTTTGGGGAAATTATGTGATTTATATTCATTTAATGTTATTCATTGCTATATATTTCTAAATTCAATTCAAAACATATTATGTTATTACTAGCAAATATGTGTGTAGTTAGAAAAACTAGATGATACACAATCATTTATTCGTGCAAATATGGTAACAATGATAGATCTATTTGTTTAATAAACCCACCTCATATGGCTATTTGAGTGGTGATGATAGATCTATTGGTTTGACAACCCAACCCATATGAATATTCAAGTGGTGATTGGAACTAGAGTCGATCAATCAATCATAAGGATTCGTATGCGGATCGAGTCAATTCAGTCATTTGGTTTGATTGTGTTTGGTGTGTCTTTTATGTTACACTATTCCATTATAAGTCTTGACATTATCATGTGAATTAAATTTTTTTCAATAAATTTTAATCAGTTTATATATGTATTCAAAAATGTTTACTCACCTGCTAATTGGTTTGCTAATTTGTTTTTTTTTTCATATAATTTTAGGAATGAAGATTAGTAAATTTCTTAATGCATATTAGGGCTTGGACTTAATTAAAAATAAAAGATAATATCACTATATTTACTTGAGTTTTTATTTAATTGTAATGTATTGTTTTATTAATATAATTTAATAAAAATGGTATTTAATATTACTATAACTATTTAATTTCATTTGCTATTCACAATCGATTCACATTCGTTTGCCCTGATGATTCTATCATTTGTCGGGGTGTGACACTATTACACTTACAAGTCTTGACATTGTCATGTAAATTGAATTATTTAATATCAATTTATATAGCATGCAAACCTACGTTTACTAAGTAGTTAATTCGTTAGCTGACTTGTGACTTTTACACATGATTTCAGGAAATATAGTTTATAGAATTTATTCATGCTCATTCAAGACTTGGACCTAGTTTAATAAAAGAGCTTTTGCTATGTTTATTTGGAATATTGTTGGATTGTTATGGATTATTTGATTTTTATTATTCAATAAAAATGACATTTAATATTATTTCAACGCAATTACTACGCAATGCTATGCCAATCGATTAACATTCATCTGCCCCGATGATTACGTCATCGGTTGGGGTGTGACAAAAATCAATTATATATTTCTTCTTTATCAAAAATATATATTATATATTTATCCACTTTACTAATGTTAACTTGTTGAATTTCTATTTATCCATTTTTACATATTTCATTTCCTAAGACCATCAATTACATATTTTGAGCCTTTTGTAAAAATAAAAACAATGAAATTACATCTTCAAATTCAAAAGTTTAAAACTCCAGTTAAAAACAACAACCACTGATAATTAAAGTTACATTCCGAATAAAAAATTTATTATTGAAAGTATAAACTATTAGAGTACTAAAAAATAATATATGAAATTTCAGAGTAAAAATAAAGGTAAAATAGTAATTTAATATGTAAAATTTTAGTGAAATAGATACATGCGTAGCATATATGTTTTAGAAAGAGACAATATGTAATTGATTTTATGTATTGGATAAGTATATAAATAGTCGTCTTAGTAAGAAGAAATTTTGGAGCATATATTGTCATATATAGTGTGTCCGTCGCTTGACGAATAGTCCAGGCTTAATGTAATACATCTTATATGTTGTAAATACATGAAACTAAGTCATTCGCATGAGCATATGCGAATGAGACTCAGTGGTACGACTAAGCCATGCTAATGGACCAGTCGTGCGACTGAGAGATGCTATTGGGCCATTCGTAAGACTGAACCATAAGTATGGTCCAGTCGTACGATTGAACCATATGCATGGTCCAATCGTACCAATGGGCCCAGTCACATCTGATATGGTCTGAGGCCTATAAATACTAGTTTCATTGTGTAGAACGGTTTTAAGAGTGTGTCTGGGGCATAGGTGCTGCCGGATGAGAGGGGAGATAATGCTCGATCTCCCCTTGCCAAGAGTCGTGATTCTTCTGTTTAACGAGCTTGTAATCATTAGGTTTTATCAATGAACCTATTCTATTATTGTTCATTCTCTTGTTTGTGTCTTGGTTTGGTTTTTTTTCTTCCGTCAAGAACACGCTCGGATGTCAACCGATCCAGCGACTTCACAATTGGTATCAGAGCAGGATACTACTAGAATGATCTAACAATCATTCTAGCAACCCGAGCTCTTGATTTCTGGATCTATTTCATGTTTTTTTACGTTAAACCCACTTCGTGTTCTTCGTGTTTTGCTCTGATCTTGTTACGTGTGTTGTTTCTTGTTTAAAATCAAACTCGAAACCACGTTTGTTGATACATATGTACCTACTTTAGGAGCTTAATGTAAATATCTGTCATGTCTTACATATATGTAATGAATGAGTTGAATGAAATACAATATGTGATTGATGCTTATAATGTTTAATGTTTCATTATTTATTGTGTGATAAAGTATATTGAACTAACTATATAGGTTTGAGGTTATTGTGCATAGTTCTTAGTCAATAATGATTTAGAAATGTGTTCAAACTTAACCGTAGGAACTCTTAATGCGAATGAACCATGCTAATGGATCATGCGCATGAATACATCAAGCTAATGGACCAATCGCACGACTGAACCAGGAGACTGGATCAGTCGCACGATTGAGACATAAGATTGACTCAGTCTCACAACTGAACCTTCAGTCGTGCATATGGATCAATCACATGATTCAGTCGCACGACTGAACCATGCTAATGGTTCAGTCGCACGATTGGAAACCCATAACCTATAAATACCACCTAATTCGTGGAAAAACAGGATACTTAATAGAATCTCGACACATACTCATAACCTAGCCGTCCAGAGCGTCCAGAAAACCTACTCCAAGTTCATAGTTCGTTCCTGATCAATTTCTAATCAATTCTTAATGTTTGTTTCATCTCTAGATCGATCGGGTTGTCGTTCTCACTGATTGGATCCCCAATCAAATAGGATTCCGCACTATTTGATCCGGTTACATGCATTATCAGTTAGTACTCCGTACGTACACGGTCCTAACAAGTGGTATCAGAGTCTTGGCTCTTGATTTTCCGAGAGATTCGATTGGTGTTGGTGTAAAAATCACATTTTTCATTCAAAACATCATCTTTTTGAGTAAAACAATGTTTTCGTTGTCACTAGGTCTCAAAGTTTGCGTTTTTCGGCTTACGGCAGATTAGGGTTTGTAAAAAATCGTATTTTTGTGTCAAAGTGTCAAAAACCTTCGAATTTTCAAAAACCAGCAGCCTCAGTCGCACGATTGGCTCAATCGCATGACAGAAATCAATCAGACACCCATTCGTACGATTGAACTCAGTCGCTCATCCATTCATACGACTGAACAACTTTAGTCGCTTGTCTCCATTTGCATACTCTATACGTACGACTGAATCCAATCGCACGATTGAATTCATTTGCACACTTCATTCGCATACCTCATCCACACGACTGAGTCATCCGCATTGGTCATCCGCATTTGTCCAATCGCACAAATGACTCATCCGCATTTGTCCAATCGCACGATTGACTCATCCGCATTAGTCCAATCGCACGATTAAGCCATCCGCATCTGTCCATTCGCACTAGTGAATCAGTTTAGTTCTAAAGTTCAATGTTTAAAGAAATGGAAGATCATTTCTCTATGTTTACTGCTGGTAGGGACTCACAGATCCAGAACCTTCTACTTCTGGAAAATCAAATTGGGAATCACAATAAGCCACCAAAACTAATAACATTAGATGATTACCCATAATGGAAACAAAGATTTGAGATCTATCTTAATGGAGTTGATCCCAATCTGTGAGAATCTATTGAGACAAGTTATAATATACCAGTAGGTGCTGATGGTGTTAAACTAACTCTGGGAGGTATGACTGACACCCAGAAAGCGAAGTATAAAGCTGAAAAGAAGGTGTATACCCTGTTGACTCAGTCAATACCAGAGGACATATTCCAACAGTTCTCTGAGAACAAACAGGCAAAGAAGTTATGGGAAGCCTTGGAGAAAAGATACGACGGGAATGCAACGTTGAAAGCTTTGAAGGCAAAGGATCTGAAGAAAGAGTTTGATAACTTCTCTTTAATAGGGAAAGAGAGCTTAAATGATGTTATAGACAGGTTCTACCATCTAATAAGTAAGCTGCACACTCATGGGGTAAAAACATCCATGAAAGATAAGGTGTCAAGCTTTGCAGATGGCTTGCCAGAGGAATAGGACTCATTTGTGTCGAATTTGAGACAAAACGATATTCTATCAAAGTTGGATATAAATGACTTCATATTGAAGTTGAGAGAGGAAGAACTGAAGATGAAATACAAGTCTCGGAAAGGATCCTATGACCAGAATCCTTCGCTTTATAACTCCTCTCCCACTCCAACCAGTTTAGGAGCTCCTCTTCAAAAAGCATTTTTGTCTAGTTCAACAGCTTCTTCTCAAACCACAGCTTCAGGATCTGAAACCTTAGGGTCATCTAGTACCCAATATATTGTGCCTGAAGCAAATTCTACAAAGTTGAAGACCGAGAATCTCGGAAATATTACTATGGAGGTTACAAAGGAGCATATGGACCTTCTAGCAGCAGTTGTTCATTCTTATGATGGTCTAGTTGCAGGGAAAATTGGTAATTGCCATCTGGCCAATGAATACTACGAGCAGGTGGATGAAAATGAACTAGAAAGAATGGATATTATGTGGGCTTTGGCTAGTGCTGTCAAAAGAGCGAAAAAGTTTGTTAAGAAGACTGGACAGAACTTGGTAGCCACAAAAGACACTACCTTTGGTTTCGACAAAACCAAATTTACCTGTTTTAATTGTGGAGAAAAGGGGCATTTCAAACGTGAATGTGTTAAGCCCAAGAAAACAGGTAATGGAAATCCATCTCAACCTTCACTCGTCAAGACAAACAAATGAGTGGAGCTACCTTATCAGGCAAAGAGACAAAGGCCTTGACTGCTCAAGATGATGAAGGGCAGGATTGGACCTTCCGTTTTGTGTCTCCGGGTGAATCGAATATTGCCCGTGTCGAGGGATTGGACGATGACTCTGCAAGTGAAAGGGAAATCGCAGTTGAACTAGTGATGTCAGATAATGAAGATACTGTGAATGTGGTCAATCACCTAATTGAAGAAGAACTCAGAACGACAAGTTTAGAATCTCCTTCATCAGAAGAGTCCAATTCTGGATTGATGGCTGATTCAACTGAATCTTCACAGGTAAGTACCAAAGACCAACTCTTTAAAAATCATGCTTGTATTGAATGTAATAAATTTAGAGAAAGCATTGATCTTAAGTTTGCTAGGTTATTAGACCACAATGATAGCTTAGTAAATGATTTACAACTGTGCACAGAGGCTAACCGGATTTTAAAACAAAACAAGTACAGTTATAATGAGAAAATAGAACTTTTAAATAAACAACTAAGGGAAACTAAGGTTGTTGCTTTTAATCAAGCCAATGATATAAAGTTCTACTTATATTTCTTGGAAGAAACTAAGAAAGAAAATTCAGTTTTAGAAGTCAAAGTCAACTCATTAAAACAAAAACTGCATAGTTGGACCAGTTCTTCTCACATAGTTCAACACTTAGTGAAAGAACAAAACAACGGGGAGGGGTTAGGTTACAAAATGGTTCCACCACCACATGAGATCATGTTAAATACTAAATGTAGACCAGTAAATAACAATCCAGTTAAGGATCATGTGGTGTCCACTCCTTTGGTTAGTGATCCGGATTCCACGGTTAAACCGGTGAATTCTGTCACTAAACAAAAGGAGGCTACTTTGAAATCCAAAGGTAAGATGATTATTGTGAATTCGGATGAACAATTTGAAAAGGTTAATGTAAAGTCAGGTTCAAACATGTCTATCTCAGAACCCAAACTAACCAAACCAGTTAACCAACCACGTGCTCCATGTCAAAGTCCAAATAAACAAACACCTGGATTGTTGATAGTGGGGCGTCTAGGCACATGACCGGGAATCTTTTTCTCCTTTTCAATGTCAAACAAATTAAAGGGGGACATGTATCATTTGCTGGGAACAAGGGAGGATACATCACAACTCAAGGCGAAGTAGGAAACCAGAAAGTAAAGTTTGATAAGGTCAATTACGTTCAACAACTACAGAATAACTTGCTTTTTAGTCTCCCAGATATATGGTAAAGGATTCAAAGTGGTCTTTGATAACAAGAAGTTCTATGTATTGAAGAAGGATTACATTATCCCGGATGATCAAATTTTAATGTCAGGTTCAAGATATAATGACTTATATGTCTTGGATCAATCAAAAGCCTCCACAACTGATCATCAAGTTCAATGCTTCTTGTCAAAAGCAACAGAGAAAGACTTGATCTCTTGGCATAGGAGAATGGGACACATAAATCCATGGAAGATGAATCATCTGATCCAGAATGATTTACTGAATAGAGTGAATGTCAAGAACTTTCAACTTTCAGATTTCTGTATAGCATGCAAGAAAGGTAAACAGACCAAGAAGTCTCATAAGGCAAAGAAAGTACATTCAATTGACCTGCCTCTCGAACTTCTACACATGGATCTGTTTGGCTCTATCAGTACCAAAAGCATCGCTGGTGATCTATACTGTTTTGTAGTTACCGATGATTACTCAAGATTCTCTTGGGTAATGTTTCTGAAATCCAAATTAGAAACATTTGAATCTTTCAAACAGTTGGTAACTATATTGGAATCTCTCTACAAGCTGAAAGTACGACAAATTCGCCCAGACAATGGGACGGAGTTCAAGAACCAGTGGATAGAGGCATTCTGCAAAGAGAAAGGAATTGTACACTAGTTCACATCTGCCTGCACTCCACAAATGAACGGATTTTCTGAACTAAAGAACATAAGCTTGATAGAGACAGCACGAACGATGCTAGCAGACTCGAAACTGCCTATCCAATTTTGGAATGAAGCAAGTTGCCAATGCATGTTATACCCTCAATCGAGTCTTGGTGGTCAAAGGTCATGGTAAAACATGTTATGAGTTGCTCCAGCGACGTAAACCTAATCTAGAGTACCGCGAACCATTTGGCGCACCATGTACACTGCTAAAGAAAACTCAGTCAGGGAAGTTTAGTGAGAAGGCTAAAGAAGGGATTTTTCTAGGATACAATATACCGAACAAGCGGGTTTATAACAACTCAACTGGTCAGGTAGAAGTGTGGTGCAACGTTGACATTCAGAGATACACCACCCCTTGCTGGAAAGGGTCCTTCATTCTTCTTCGATTATGATGGATTCTTTAAGTCCTTCAATATCCCTATCTCCTCTACTGATGATGAGTTATCGACCAGAATGATGGTTGATGTTCTAAATACATCGTCACCAGACTCGACAACATCAGTTCCACTAGGTGAATCTTCTAGTCCTTCACGGGGAGCATTTGAGGTAAGCGACTCCTCCTTTGACGATGAAGTTGTGGAGACTAAACAGGTGGAATAGGAGGAATAGGATGTTGCTACTACAAGTACTCAAGCATCATATACTGATGCCTCTGACACTTCGGAACCTCGCACTCCAACGGCTACAGATACTGAACCACGAATTCAAAATCTGGATCAGGAAGTAGTCATTCCCACCACTCATGGATCTCGACTTAATGTATATCATCCTCTGGACAACGTCATAGGGGATGTACAATCGGGAGTACAGACAAGAAATCAACTATACTCAGCTAATTATGCCTCAGTCATGGAAAAATGCTATCTTCACGATGGTGCTTATCGATGTTTTGTGTCTCAATTTGAGCCAAAATATGTAAGTGAAGCTTTAAATGATGAGGCATGGGTGAGTGCCATGCAAGAAGAACTCCTACAATTCATGAAGTTAGGAGTTTCGACACTGGTGGATAGACCAAAAGGTGATAAGGTCATTGGCACAAAATGGGTCTTGAAATGCAAGAAAGCTGATCAAGGGGTCATAATTCGAAACAAGGCTCAACTTGTTCAAGGTTTTAGACAAGTCGAAGGAATCGATTACAATGAAGTGTTTGCGCCTATGGCTAGAATGGAACCAATCCGTATCTTCCTAGCCTATGCATCTTACAAGAAGATCAAAGTTTATCAACTAGATGTTAAGAGTGCATTCCTTCATGGGGAAATTTATGAGAAGTGTATGTCAGTCAACCAGAAGGATTTGAGGGTCCTTACCATCAGGACAGAGTTTACAAGCTGGATAAGGCTCTCATCTGGTGAAACACGGATTTCACAGAGGTGTTATTGACTGCACTTTGTTCATCAAAGAAAAGGATGACGACTTACTACTAGTACAGATTTATGTTGATGACATAATCTTTGGATCCAAAAACAAAGAGTTATGTAAAGACTTTAAATCTGTCATGAAAGTAGAATTTGAGATGAGTGCAATCGGGGAAATAAAGTTCTTCCTAGGATTACAGGTGGATCAGACACCAAAAGGAATCTTCCTGCATCAGACTAAATATGTAGGGGAAATCCTCAGTCAGTTTGACATGGAGAATGCCTCAGCTACCGGAACACCACTTGCCACGAACCATGATGTGGCACCCGACGAAAATGGTGATCTGGTTGATGCTACAATGTATAGAGGAATGATTGGATCCCTTATGTATCTCACAGCATCTCGTCCTTATATCATGTACGTGATGTGTCTCTGCTCCAGATATCACGCAAAACCGAAAGTTAACCATCTCATAGGTGTTAAACGGATATTCCGTTATCTGATGGGTACTCCAACACTCGGGTTGTGGTATCCTCATCATGATGATTTTAGCTTATAGCATATAGTGACTCGGATTATGGCGGCTGCAAAATGAATTAAAAGTCAACATCTACAGGATGTTAGTTCTTTGGTAGATGTTTAGTCACATGGCAGTGTAAGAAGCAGACCTCCGTTGCTTTGTCAACATGTAAAGCTGAATACGTTGCTGCTGCAAGTTGCTGTTCACAAATCATCTGGATTCAACAACAAATACGCGACTACGTTTTGCAATTTTCTAACACTCCTATCTATGTTGATAATTCTGTTGCTATAGCCGTAACAAAAATCCAGTCCAACATCCTAAAACTAAGCCTATCGGTATTAAATATCACTTTATACGTGTATGTTTTGAAAAGCAATTAATTGATGTGGTTAAACTAAATACAGATTTTCAACGCCCTAACCTCTACCCCAAAGCATTTAATAAACCGAGCTTTTTATATTTATTAGAGGTTAATAGCGTGAAAAAGAAAAGTGATGTGATCACAGAGGAAGAAAATGTTTAGTCCGACACTTTTTATTTTATTTCCTTTTATTCTGTCTTATTTTATTTTCTTGTTTATAAAAACACAAAAACACAAAGAAAAATTTTCGGCTATAGAATTTTAGGAGGAGAATAGGTTAGATTAGTATTAAATTAGTTGCTTTATTTAGTTACTTAAAAAATGAGGGAGGAGGACAACTTAGCTAAAAGAAAAGAATTCAAATCTGTGATATTGATTCAATGCTTATGGAAAATGATAGTACACAGGGAACTAATTATTTGGGACTTCAAAAGAGTTTAACTGATTAAGATGCAAAATTCAAAGTTTAAGTCCGAAAAGTCTAAGCAAAATAAAATAAAAAATGATAGTAAAACTAGTAGGCTACCAAGGTAACATAGAGAAAGTAGACCTAGAGGCTGCTAGTTCATTATATGATGTGTCAGTAGATTCAACAATAGATAAGTAGACCTTATTGGTGGTTTAAAATTCAAACTAAGTTGTTCAACCTACTGTGGGTTCCCATCTTATCCCTGGATAACACAATCAACACAGTTCCAATAAGGGGTGAAGAGCAAAATAAACGCCACAAATATGTGCGGACGACCATAAAAATGAGCAAAGCACATGGAAAAATGCAAAATGCAATCATGCTAAACTTACGTTGTTAGTGTATTATGTGCAAAAAGAAAATAAATGCTCTAACAAGAAGATAGGTTTTGTGCCTCTCTGCTGTGCGGTGGCACTAACCTAAGGATAAGCATAACCTAAATATTCTAGAATTCATTGTTGTTTGCGCCTCTCTACTGTGCGGTGGCACTGACCTGTTGAAAGCTCTTAGAATAGTTTCTTCTTGTCAAAATACCCGTAAACCGCTCAAAAATCTTCTGAGGAACGTTGATTACCATATAAGTGTGGAATCCACAAATGCCTGTTGAAATAATTAAACCTTAAATTATCACTAATGTGTGTCAAAAATCTATGTATGAATTTAAGAGGACAAACATACTGACAATCATCATGAGCTGCAGTTTTTGAAAGTCAAAATCATTATGTGCACCTTATAGCTCTAGTATGATTTCCTAAAAATTGCTATTGACTCTCAGTGAAAACAAGGATCTAGCATCAAGATAGTTTATTAAAATGTCCCAAATGATTCTGATATACCTGTATGATTCCATAATGAATTGTACCAAAATTGATAAACTAGAATTGAAGTTGTGCTGTCCAGGAAGTAAAATCGATTAGAATTACTCTAATAGGTTTAAAATCCATCTCAAATCAAAAATACAAAATTATGTCTTAGTTTTGTTTTTTTAATTTCTAGTCATTTTATTTATTTATTTTTAGTCATTTAGTAGGTAAAAGTCGGACTATGCATCTGAATTAAATCTGTGAATCACTTACGTAAAAGGGGTCACGTCTGAGGTAACCAGTCGGTTTTGTTTTAAGTTAAAAGGATCACGTCTGAGGTGATCAACAGTTTTTCAAATTAAAAAGGTCATGTCTGAGATGATCATCGCTTGTAACGTTTTATCTATAGTTAAAAGGCTAAGTGTTTGAAAGGTCATAAGGTCAAACTCATAAGTATGAGCCATTCGCACGACTAGACCATAAGCATGGACCAGTCGCACGATTGGATCATACGTATAAGCCAAATCGCACGACTGAACCACACGTATGGACAAGACGTACGATTGGACCATAAGCATGGGCCAATCCATACGATTGGATCACCAGAATGAACCAATCGCACGTATGGAGGTGACCGAATAACTCAGTTGCATGACTGAAACCTAGTCGCACGATTGAACGTGACCATCTGAGTCAGTCACACTGTCTATTCGCACGACTAAACAGAATTTTTTCGAGCTCATTAAAGATCAAATGTCATTCACTTACCAAAATTCTAACTTTTATGTGTCTTGTCTTACAGCAACATGGCTAGTAGGTGGAGGATGAGCATGAAACACAACATTTGTGCTCATCTTTACATCACGTCCCGAAAAGCTTCTGAGTTCACGGGTATTATTGCTTTTCTACGGAAATCAAGGATCTGCAGAGCCAAATCTGCTCCATGCACACCCTACAGGCCTTCTGGGAGGGTGCATCTGTTGATAGATCTACTGAGCCCTACGGAGCACCATTTTTGGGCAAGAGATTAAGGAGACGGCAGCAGACTGTAAGGGGATGTTTCCTAAGGATGAAGTACACTAGGGACATCAACGTAGGTGTGCTCAACAAAAGCAATCTGTGTCCCCAGTTCAAGTACTTAGCACACATCATTATCAAGTGCATTGCTTCACGGAGGGGTGGATTTAATGATCTTTCTGACCAAATCCAGAATGCCTATGTGGCACTGGTGCTGAATCACCCCTTCAGCTTCTCAAACATGATCTTCACTTACCTAATCGAGAATATAGAGGCCAAAGGCAAGGAAGGATTCTAGATGTACCCTCGATTCCTTCAGATGATTATAGACCAGAAACTTCCTTTGCTGCCAAAGGAGAGTGATGATGCAGTGACTCTAGAGGTTATGGATGACACTACACTGGGCAGGATGAAGGTGTACAGGGGAAAGCAGGTGAAACCCTCAATCAGAAGACTGTTTGGGCATCTGGCCTGAGAGGATTATGTAGCGCCCGCTAGGAGGAAGTGGCGTCACGACGACAATGACTCAGATTCTGAGCCTATTGTTCTGCCAGCTGATGACTCAGATGACGATGATAACCATGGTGATGGTCAAGGAGGTGAGGCTCCAGGTGTAACACCCGGTTATTTTTAAAAGTCAAGATAAAAAGAATAAAATCAAGAAACGCAATAAGGTCCAAGTGGAGGGACTAAAAGTGTAAAAAGGACAAAAATCTTTGAAAAGTTGGTGTAAAGGTGGGCATGGCCGCCCACCCTCACTTCACATCAACATCTTCTTCATTTTTAGAGAGAGAGAGCAGAGAATACTCTCGGATTGAAGAAGAAGAGGAAGAAGAAAAGTTAATTCAAGGTAGGAATTCAAGGTTTTTATGTTTTTATGACGGGTTTAATCCCGGTTGCATGCTTATGTGCTTATGTGTTTGTGTATGTGCTCGGGTGTGTGTGTTGGGTGTTGTTTTTAGGTGTTTGAACTCATTGCAAGCAGGTTAGAAAGGAAGAGATACTCAAGTTGCACTAGGTGAGTTCTAGACCCCGGTTTTTACATGTTTTAAACTATCTTCGGGGCTGAAAACGTATTAAAACGATTTTACAAAGTGTATGTATGAATACCCGTGTGTGTTGTGTATGTTGGACATTGGTTCTTGAATGTTTATAGGCTACTCATGTTTAGAATAGCCACATTATGTTTAGAATAGACAGATTTGATGATTGGGGTTGAAAACATCCTAGAAACATGTCTTACAGGATGTTCATACGCCTGGAAATGTCTTAGAAGGTTTAAATATAAGTCATGCGCCCAAACAGTAGCCCATGCGCCTAGAAATTTGCCTTAGAAAAGTCTAAGTATGGCCCATGCGCCTGAACAGTGGTCCATCCGCCTAGAAATGTTAGTCGGATGACCAGTGTAGGGCCATGCGCCCCAATAGTGCCCATGCGCCCAAGTGGCCCATGCGCCTAAGTATTCATGCGTCTGAATAGTACCCATGCGCCCAGAAACTGGGCTGGATTTGACTAAGTGTTTCCCCAGGCGCCTAGATAGTGCTCATGTGCCTGAAAGTGGCCCATGCGCCTGAATAGTGTCCATGCGCCTGCATAGTGCCCATGCGCCTAGGACTTAGATTATTTTTCTGATTTTTGGGGAAAATATGTAAAGTAGGCTTTGACTTGGGAAATTCCCGGGGGACTATTAAAGTTGACTTTTGGGGTCATAGATAGTATGATGGGCATGTTAAGTATTGTGATTGATGCTTATGATGATGATGATGATGATGATGTGTTGCATGTTTATGCATGATGTATGTTATGTATGTATGACACCCGGTATGATGATGTATGAATGATATGTTATGTTATGTTCCTATGATGATGAATGTTTATCTTTCCATGGCTTTACATGTTATGTTAATGAATGAACCGAAAGTATTATGTAACGTAAAGTGAAAGATAATGAAAGAGGAACATGATGAATGAATGCATGCATTAACGAATGAATGAACGTAAAAAGTCTTGCAAGCAAATGTATGGAGGTCCACACCCAATGAAGGGTGTTAGCT
>BJCM01208569.1:0-11625 GCA_018326385.1 Flaveria bidentis
CTTCAGCTGTTGTCTTCAGCTGTTGTCTTCAGCTGTTGTCTTCAGCTGTTGTCTTCAGCTGATGTCTTCAGCTGTTGACTTCAGCTGTTGACTTCAGCTGTTGACTTCAGCTGTTGACTTCAGCTGTTGTCTTCGGCGGATGTTTTCAGCCGTTGTCTTCAGCTGTTGTAGACATCTTCGGTTGTCATGATGTCTGTGGGACTTAAAGGTTTTTCTGATCTGGCTCATTGGTTCTTTTGGTCCAACAAGTTTGAGTATCTTAAACAACTTAAACTTGAAGTACTCAAAGAAAGAAAGACAACAAAGAGAAAGATGAGAGAAGAAGCTGCAAAGAAAAGAGCCATCATCTAAAAGAATATGAAGAAGTCTGTTGATAGGTAGAGGATGATGAGCTTCATAAAGCTGTATGGAATCTCTAGAAGGAGACTTGGCCCTATGTCTCTATCTACCATGGATAAGCACAATAGGGTGATCAAGCAAAAGATCAAAAGAGGAGAACTTGTTGACTTACACTCCCCACCAAGTCAGGTCCCTCAAGAAGTGGAGGTTAAGGTTGAAGCTTTTGAGACAACACAACCCGGACCTCTTGCTGAATCTAAACAAGCTTCATCTTCTAATCCATGGTAGGGTTTTGTCCCCTCTTAATCTGAACCTATGAGAGAGGAAAACCCAACTGAGCAAGAAAAAAAAGATCAACAAGGTGTCATAGGCCAGTCTTCTCAGTTAAATAGTTCAAAGAGGAGAAAAAGGATGGCTTCTAAACCAAAGTCAAAGAAGAAGAAGAAAGAGGCATCCATCTCCAAACCTTATGATGAGTCAGAATATCTGTAACAAGAGGTAGCCCAACCAACTCCAATCCAAGTAGCTCCTCTGGCATCCGGAAGACCCATCTTGTTCTGGACTTACTCTACAAATCCAGAAAGATGGCATGTCATCAGAGATCAAGGTGTTGAAGATGTTTACACATGGCAAGACATGTTCAATCTACCTCTGCATGATCTCATTAAAAGACATTTTAAGAGTATGAATGATCCTGACCATCTTATGAAGAAAGGCATGGTCATCATCATAATAAGAACTGTCAATATCTGAAGTCTTCAAGAGTTTTGGTAGCATCATACTATCGGGAGTTTGTAAGGTTTCATATAAGGATGATACAATCTAAAACATCCAAATAGTATGTCCTGCATGCATGCACAAAGTGTTAAAGTAGAATGCTTTGAAAGTTTCACATTCTACATCAGAAATTATTTTCAATGTGAAATCTTCTGAAGCCAAGACCAATATCTTCTCAAGCTAAACATGAAGTCTTCTGAAGCTTCAGAGACAAAGTCTTCTGAAGCTTTAGAGACAAAGTCTTCCAAAGCCAGTTTCTGAAGACAGATTTCTTCCGATGACTTTTGAGTAAATGCTTTATCTTATGTACCTTTTATCATAAAGCTTGACCACCTTTCCGCTGCAACTTTGTTTGACTCACCAACTTTCACAAGTTGGTGAAAAGGTCCATGCTTTTGGTAAAGTATACATTGAGGTCTTGAGTCTATTTCTTTCTACTTTATGTACGTTTATCATTTTCATAATATAATAGTATGTGAACTATGGCATGTCATAGTCACTAGTCAAAAGGCAATCTGCCTTTTGACTCTACATTGATTTTGTTGTTGTCTAGATCATGTATCCAGCTGGCCTTCAAAGTATGGCTGGTTGTAGGATATAGTATAAAGTATCTCTGGTCCTTTGTATCTTAGTGTATGCTTTGTAACACGTGTAAGGAACTAGAGAGCAATATACAACATTCTTGAAAACCAAACACTTGTGTATTTTGTTCTTGTTCTATCTCTTATTTACTTGTGTTTCTTAGTATCATTTTAACTGGTTTTTAGTTCCCCATTTGATCTATTAAGTGTTCTAAATCAATCTCTTCTCGTTGTGTATTGTGTTGTAAGTAACCAAACCCTCTCAAACGGTCCTGCAGGAAATTATTTCCTGCACCAACTGAATTAGTGTTGTGATGCTATATTATCTGATTTTATAATTTATATTTATAACACTTATGAACCACCTGGTCTATAAGTAGGTTTGGTTGTAATTTTATTTATGTTGCATCAATATATGTATTTTGCTCATAAATAAAACCTATGATCTCACCAACTTTATGTTGATTGTTTTCAGTATGCTTTGTTAGGAAATCATGATGTCTAACAGCATTATGTTCTCATTTGATGTTTATAATGGCTAGGGAGAAGTTATGGGGAAAGTTTCTGTAAATTTGACTATTAATTTGTACGATCTTAGCCTATCGGTGGATGCTCACTTCCATTGCTTCTGAAGATGTAGCAGTTAAATTAATATGTTTTGTAATAGGGTTATATTAAATTTTATGTACTGATATTTTTGTAACCCAAACTAGTATTATATATGAAATATGTTAATCTATTATGTTATTATGTGTTGTTCGTTTATTTTCTAATCAAAGCGTTCTAAGCAAGCTAGTCACATCTAAAGCATTTCTCGCTTCCGTCGGGATATGACAAGTTGGTATCAGAGCCATTGTTATAGAGAATTAGGTATCATAAAATACCTTAACTATAACCATAAGGTCATATGATTATATATTTCAGCATTTTGAGAAATATTATATATATATATATATATATATATGTGTGTGTGTGTGTGTGTGTGTGTGTGTATATCTACATATATATATGTATATATATATACACATTGTGTGCCTATCAGAATCTTTATGAGATATAATTTGTGACTTCATGTATATATTTAAATTCTATGTGTAACTAGATTAATAAGCAAAAACTTGTTTTGTATGTCCATTTAATATACGAAAAATTTGGTATGATTACGTGACTAATTGTTTTAGTAAAATTTATAAAAGAACTTTGCAGCTATAAATGCTTGTAGTTCAGATAATCATCATAGTGAAACTGATCCTTAGGAGTGCTCAGACCATAGCAATCTTAAAGAGACAACCCCTGAACTAGAACCTCAGAATAATATGAAAACTTTTCAACCTGAAATTAAAGTTGACCCCAAACCAAGGTTTTATGCTCAACGTGCACCGATGACAGTCAGAGGTTATATTATTGAGACCCCTAGGAAAAGGGTATGACACGACAAAAGAGTTTTGGTCAAGAAAAGTGAAGACTTGAAAATACAAAATTCAGATGACACTGGAGCTAAAGAAAAGGAAACCAAAAGACAAAGGTTGGATGAAGATCGAATAGAAATAGCCCAACAGATCCTTAAAAAGATTAAGAAGATACAACAAGGAATCTGGATGATTCAGAAAGATGTCAAAGAATTAAAAGCACATGAGAAAAGTATCTTTACAAAGATTTGGGATTGGGTTTTGCATAAATTAAAATTACATCCTAAATCCAACATGTCAAATAAGAACATAATAATATATATCTTTTGTTTGTAACTGTTGATTGTTATGAGTTAGATAAACTATATTAAAGTTATGATTTTGACTTTTTAATATTAACTATAATTAACTATAGTGAATCTTGCCGCCAAAAAGAAACACGCAGCCCGTACGGAGAACGACACGAGTTGGATGACCCAAAACTAGACTTGTAGAGGAAACTCCTATGAATACTACTATGAATGAGAACGACAAGATATCTCAGTTAGTAACTAAACAAATAGAAGATGCAATACCTACGTTAATCGCTCAACTACAACAGAACCTGAACTTTGGAGCTGCATTGCATGAAAACGAAGAACCAGAAGATGCCAATACTGGAGAACGACAAGAGGAGGAAATTATAAACGGAGTTAGGAGAGGATGCTCCTACAAGACTTTCATGTCATGTAGACCCCGAGAATTTCATGGAAAAGAAGGAGCTGTACAAGCCCTACGCTGGTTAGATGAGATAGAATCACTATTGAAAATTAGTAACTGTGCCGACAATTACAAAACATTGTTTGCTCACATTCACTTAAAGGAGAGGCACAATCTTGGTGGAAAATGGAGATGCAAACAAAAGGGAGGCATGCCATGAACGGGCTATGCTGGGAAGGATTCAAAAATCTAGTAATTGAAAAATATTGTCCTAATAACGAAATAGAGAAATTAGAAAATGAATTTTTGGCATTAGAAATGAAAGTAGCAACACATCGGGAGTATACTGATAGGTACAATGGACTCTCTAGATTAGTACCACATCTGGTAACACCAGAAGCAAAAATAATAGGAAGGTATATTTGGGGTTTAGTACCACAAATAAGAGGATTAGTTAAATCTGCCATGCCTAAAAATTTTCAGGATGCAGTAAGCTTATCAAGAAGTCTGACTAATTAAATGATAAGAAATGAATCTTTAATTAATCCAAAAATAGGGGAGAAAAGAAAATGGAACGACAACAGCTCGGGAGGGAGATTTAGAGGGAATCAATAGAAAAAGATAACTCGACAACCCACAAGGAATTTCTTAGGAGTGGTACGAGAAAAGAAACCTTAGACGGAATGTCAGCCATGGTGTAGTACTTGTCAAAGATATCATGGCTAGTGCGTAATGGTGATATATTATAACTGAAAAAAGAAGGAACATATATCCCGAGACTGTAAGGGCCCCACCAACCCTAAACCAGTCTGTTATCAGTGTGGAAACAAAAATCACTTTCATAATGAGTGTCCATAACTGAAAGGCAAAACTCCAATCAATCAAAATAACCCCCGTGGAAGAGCCTTCGTGTTGGAAGCTGAAGAGGTCCAGCATGAACCAGAAGTAGTGATGGGTACATTTCTCATTAACAATCAGCACGCAGCATTATTATTTGATTAAGGAGATACTCATAGTTTCATTTCGAATACATTTAAACCTTTACTTAACTTAACCTCTGAGAAACTGAAACATAAATAAATAATAGAATTGGCTGATGGAAAGATAAATGAAGCTTGTGAATTGTTCCAAATTGTACTTTAAACCTAGATAAGTATTGTTTTGATATAGATCTTATTCGAATTGAATTAGGAGGTTTTGATATTGTTGTGGGTATGGACTGTTTAAGTAAAAAATCAGGCTAAAATTATGTGTGGTAAGAGAATGATAAAAATTCCTTTGATTAAGGAAATTAGAACTCTCTATTTGTATGGTGAAAAGCCTAGTGGTGCTATGAAAATAATTTCATGTAAGAAAGCACAAAAATATTTAAGAAAAAAATATCTAGCTTTTCTAGGCCACATAGTTGATACAAAATTAGATAAGATGGATTTAGAAACTATTCATATCATCAATGAGTATCCTAATGTATTTCTTGAAGAATTACCCGGTTTGCCAACCTCTTGTCACTATTGCTAAAGCACAGTATCGTTTAACACCAAGAAAAATGAGTACTTGTTGATACATGTGTTCCTAGTTTATGTGCTTAAATGTAAGAGTCTTTCAAGTCTTACATTTGTGTAATGTAATTACTTAATGAAGTATGATATATGTTTTGATGTTTATTTATATTTGATTCATATGTATGAACTTCTTATATAGGTTTGAAGTTGTTGTACATAATTCTAAGTCAATAATGATTGAGAAATGTGTTCAACATAGTCGGGTGATTATTCATGCTAATGGACCACACTTATGGACCATACGCATGAATATATCATGCTTATGGACCAGTCACACGATTGAACCAGGAGACTGGATCAGTGGTATGATTGAGACATAAGATTGACTCAGTCACACAACTGAACCTTCAGTCGTGCGTATAAATCAATCGCATGAGTTAGTCACACGACTGAACCCTGCTAATGGTTTAGTCGTACGAATGAAAACTACTAACCTATAAATACCACTTAATTCGTGGAGAAACATAACACTTTGAGAGATAATTCGAATATACATAAACCCTAGCCGTCTAGAGCATCCAGAATAGCCAATCCAACTTCCTAGTTCAATCTTGATCGATCTCTACTCATTCTTAATGTCTAGTTCATTATTATATCAATTGAGTTATCGTTCTCACTGATTGGATCGCCAATCAAATAGGATTCCGCACTATTTGATCTGGTTAACGCAGAATCCGTTAGTACTCTGTACGTACACAGTCCTAACAAGTGGTATCAGAGCTTTGGCTCGTGATTTTGCATTTGATTCGATTAGTTTTGGTGTTAAAAACCTAAGTTTTAATCAAAAGAGTCACCACTTTGCTTCAAAAGGTGTATTCAACGTTTGTAGGCATTAAAGTTTAATTTTTTCATTATACAGCAGATTAGGGTTTCTGGGAAAATCGTATTTTGTGTCAAAGTCTCAAAACATTTGATTTTACAAACACAACAGCCTTCAATCGCACGATTGGTCCATTCGTACGATTGAACATTCATATACTCCATTCACACGACTGAACTTAGTCGTATCCCTCATTCGCACGATGGAACAACTCCAGTTGTTTGATTCCAATCGTCTTGTTCATACGCACGACTGAATCCAGTCGCACGATTGAATTCATTCACACCCTTCATTCGCACGAGTGATCCATATTCATAGCCCATTCGCACGAGTGAAACTGTCCTATTATAAAAGTACCAAGTTTAAAGCAATGGATTGCTACATTTACTGCCGGAAAGGACTCATGCATCTAGAACCTTCTACTTTTGGAGAATGAGATTGGAAACCGTAACAAACTGCCAAAGCTGTTAACGTTGGATGAATACCCATATTGGAATCAACGGTTTGAGATCTATTTAAATGGAGTTGACCTAAATCTTTGGGCATCCATTGAGACTGGTTATACGGTACCAATCAATGCTAATGGAATCAAGTTGACTTTGGGAGGAATGAGTGAAGCTCAGAAGATTTAGTTCAATGTTGAAAAGAAATTATATGCCTTGTTGACTCAGTCAATACCTAAGGACATTTTTCATCAGTTCTCTGAGAACAAGTAGGCTAAAAAGTTATGGGAGACATTGGAGAAGAGATATGATGGAAACGCAACTCTCAAAGCACTGAAGGCGAAAGTTCTCAAAAAGAAATTTGATAATTTCTCGTTGATAGGGAATGAGAGCTCAAATGATATTATTGACAGATTCTATCATCTGATGAGTGAGTTGCACACTCACGATGTGACAACATCTATGGAAGATAAAGTTTCAAGTTTTGCTGATGGTTTGCCTGATAAATAGGATTCATTTATGTCTAATCTGAGACAAACGACATTCTTGCGACGTTAGACATAAATGATTTCATCTTGAAGTTAAGGGAGGAAGAACTGCGAATGAAGTACAAGTCAAAGAAAGGATCCTGTGTTCAGAATCCTTCACTTTACAACTCAATTCCGACTCCAGCTGTTTCAGGAGCACCATTGCAAACAACATTCGTGTCTAGTTCCTCTGCTCCTTCTCAAACCACTTCATCAGGAACCGAAATGTCAGGGTCATCTGGAACCCAATATATAGTTCCTGAGGGAAATACTACAAAGTTGAAGACTGAGAATCTCGGTAATGTCATAGTGGAAGTGGCTAAGGAGCACATGGATCTTCTAGCAGCTGCTGTACAATCTTATGATGGTTTAGTTGCTGGTAAGATTGGAAATTTTCATCTTGCATATAAGGATTACGAGCAAGTTGATGAAAATGATCTAGAAAGAATGGACAGAATGTGGGCCTTGGCGAGTGTAGTCAGAAGAGCAAAGAAGTTTGTCAAAAAGACGGGGCAAAATCTAGTTTCCACTAAAGATACGACTTTTGGTTTTGACAAAACAAAAGTAACATGTTTCAACTGTGGTGAAAAAAGGGCACTTTAAATGTGAATGTTTAAAGCCCAAGAGAACTGGAAATGGAAACCCATTTCATACATTCAACCGTCAAGACAAAGACATGGTTGGAACTACTTCTTCAAGTAAAGAGACAAAGGCTCTGACTGCTCTAGGTGATGAAGGGCAAGACTGGTCCTTCCGATTTGTTTCTCCTGGGGAATCAAATATAGCCTTTGTTGATGCATTGTATGATGGATCTGCTAGTGAAAGTGAGATCATTGCTGAGCAAGCGATGTTAGATACCGAAGAAGCTGTGAATGTTATAATCACCTAGTTAAGGAAGAGCTTAGAGCCACGATTTCAGAATCTCTAGTCACCGAAGGGTCTGACTCTACGTTGATGGCTTATTCATCTGATTCATCACAGGTAAGTTCTAAAGACCAATTATTTGAAAAGCATGCTTGTACAGAATGTGACAAATTTAGAGAAAGCATTGATTTGAAATTTTCTAGGTTATTAGAACACAATGATAATTTAGTAAACTATTTACAACTCTACACTAAGGCTAATCGTATTTTAAAACAAAATGAGTGCAGTTTCAAAGAAAAAGTAGAACTTTCGGGAAAACAACTAAGGGAACCCGAGGTTGTTGCATTAAATCAAGCAAACGACATAAAGTTTTATTTAAATTCTTTGAAAGAAACGAAAAAGGAAAAAGCAGCTTTGGAAGTCGAGGTTGAATCTTTAAAACAAAAACTACACAGTTTGGCGAGTTCTTCTCATATAGTTCAAAACTTAGTGAAAGAACAAAATAATAGGGAAGGTTTGGGTTATAAGGTAGTACCACCACCGCATGAAATCCATTTGAACACTAAATATAGACCAATCAATAATAACCTTGTTACGGATCATGTGGTGTCTACTCCTCTAGTTAATGATCCCGATTCCATGGGCAAACCTATTTAAAACATCACTAAACAGAAGAAATCTACTTTGAATTCAATAGAGAAGATGCCTATTGAATATTTGGATGATCAAATTGAAAAGGTTAATGTAAGGTCAGGTTCACACATGTCTACTTCTAAACCAAAATGACTAATTCAATTAACCATAAACGTGTCAATCATCAAAGTCCAAATAAAATGAAAGTGAAAGATGTTCAAAACGTTAAAACAATTATGTTGGGTTTGTTGGACCATATCAAAGTAGTTTAACCATTTAAACATGAAAACGCAGTGGATTAAAACCTTAATATTATCATTAGTAATCTGAAAATTAAGGCTCATATCATGACAACAACAAACCCAAGAACACAAGGATCATTTATGTGTTTATGAACTAGCTATCAACAAGAAATAACAACCAAAAATCAAACCATGGAACTACCTTCCAAAGGCTGCTGAAAAACGGGATTTTGATGAAGAAGGTGAGGTTCTTGAATGACCAAAACACCAAGGAGAGGTGTCCTCAAGCATCCATACCCACAAGCATCAAGCAAACACCTTGTTGCAAGGATTTTACCACCAAAATCGAACCTTGAAAGCTGCTAAAAAACTCTTTTCAGCCGAGATTCCCTTCAAGAGTGGAGAGGGTTTTTGCCTTGAGGTTCTTGCATGTGAGAGACAGAGTGAGAGGTAGAGTGTGTGGTTAGTTAATGTGTAAACCAATACCAATAAACAAAAGGCACAAAACCCCCTTAAGGGGCGGCCAAAATTTTGTTTCAAATGGGGTTCCCCCCAAAATGATATTTACCATTTTATTAACTAATCATTTAGAAAAGTTATATAGCTAACCCTTTAATTATATAACTCATACACAGTTTTATTACTTGATGTAATTTAACCACTTTAAATAACATTAAAAATAATACCCATGAACAAAATGTCATATTAAGTTGTTCTATCTCAAATGCAACTTATTTAGAAAACCCATTTTCTAAATTGGTGTAATTATTTAATTGCATGATCATATCATCAATTAAATATTAATTGGTGTTTTCTAAACTTGTTATTGGGTATGACCTGACTTGGATCATAACGTACTAACCACATCAATATTCTATGTGTCTTGGGCATAAAGAATCCAACAAATTAATTTTGTTAAAGAAACTGAAACATCTAAAAGAGAAGTGAGCCAACCCAACCAGACACATCTCAAGCCTCTACCAAACTCAACCCTACATCAAAATTTTCCTCAATCTGTAGAAGGAAGGTCATGCTACAGTTGTGGAAAACGAGGACATATCTCTCCTAATTTTCGTTATTATCAGACGCCCAAAAAGAAAATTGAACTTTATGATGCAAAACCAAGTTTTTTCCTAAATTGAGATCTAATACTCCACCGAAGAGTATTCGTTAACCTAAAGTTCAAACCATAAGTCATTCGTCTGTTTACCACAAACAGACCTTATACAAAACTAGTTTATGGAAAAAAAATCAAGTAATGTGTCTGATAGTGAGGACAAGAAGAAGAAGGATGTGCTCTCATCTTCTAAAGGACAGTGGGTTGAATTCATGATGTGTGATTCCTCTGGGTCACCCAAGCCAGTTAAGGCTTGGGTCCAAAATCTGAAATGATAAATTTCTTTGTATGTGAAGGGTGTCCACTATAGCGCTATCACTAATACCTGGATTATTGATAGTGGGGCGTCCAGGCACATGACTGGGAATTCGTCTCTCCTTTTCAATGCCAAACAAATTAAAGGGGGACATGTATCATTTGCTGGGAATAAAGGAGGTTACATCACCGCTCAAGGCGATATGGAAAACAAGAAAGTGAAGTTTGACAAGGTCAACTACGTTCAACAACTACAGAACAACTTGCTTTTAGTCTCCCAGATCTGTGATAGAGGATTCAAAGTTGTCTTTGACAACAAGAAGTGCTACATGTTGAAGAAGGATTATGTTATCCAGGAGGATAAAGTTCTAATGTCAGCTTCAAGATATAATGATCTGTATGTCTTGGATTTATCAAAAGCCTCCACAACTGAGACCATTGTGCAATGCTTCTTGTCAAAGGCAACAGAGAGGGATTCAGTCTCCGGCATAGGAGAATGGGACACATTGATCCTAGGAAGACGAATCATCTAGTACAGAATGATTTAGTGAATGGAGTAATTGTCAAGAATTTCCAGCTTACAGATTATTGCGTAGCATGTAAGAAAGGGAAACAGACCAAGAAGTCTCACAAGGCAAAGAAAGTTAATTCTATCGATATTCCTCTCAAGCTTCTACACATGGATCTATTTGGCCCGGTAAGCACAAAGAGTATTGTTGGAGATCTATACTGCCTTGTAGTAACTGATGATTACTCAAGATTTTCTTGGGTGATGTTTTCGAAATCCAAATCAGAGACTTTTGAATCATTCAAACATCTAGTAACTACCTTGGAATCACTTTACAAGCTGAAAGTAAGGCAGATTCGATCAGACAATGGAACAGAGTTCAAAAATATGTGGATGGAGGCATGCTGTAGAGAGAAAGGAATTGTACATCAATTTACGTCTGCCTACACTCTATAGATGAATGGGGTTGCTGAAAGGAAAAATAGGAGCTTGATAGAGACAGCCAGGACTATGCTAGCCGACTCTAAACTAGCTATTCAATTCTGGAATGAGGCAGTGGCTAATGCATGTTACACACTCAATCAAGTCTTAGTGGTCAAACGACATGGAAAAACATGTTATGAACTGCTCTAGCGACTTAAAGCAAACTTGGAGTATCTCGAACCGTTTGGCGCACCATGCATGTTGTTAAAGAAGACTAATACTGGGAAGTTTAGTGAGAAGGCAGAAGAATGTATCATTCTCGGATACAATATACCAGACAAGAAAGTTTATAACAAATCAACGGATCAGGTAGAAGTGTGGTGCAATGTTGATGTTCAAAGATACACCACCCCCTGCTGGAAAAGG